>JAQFYB010000320.1:0-61135 GCA_034694085.1 Pogonognathellus longicornis
ACATACACTCTCACATTACTACAACTTCTCAATGTGAATATATCTATTAAGTGTACTGCTTGTACACTCTTACAATATCTCTCTATATGTACTTACACTTACTTATTACAATACTTACCTTATTCTTTCTATTGTATCTACACATACATTATACACATACCCATGTAGCTTTATATACACATTCACCATAGTATGTAGGAACAGGCTGGAGTTTAACAATAAATATATTGTATTTTGTGAACATACACATACATAGAATTAGCATTCAAGACATAAAGTATACACCTTACTACTCATAGTGTAGTGTAAGTGTAAACTAAGCATGCATTGTAGTTTTTGGTATACACAGATATTGCACACAGTGTACTACACCTTATTATTCATCCTTGTTCATTTCATATACACATAGCACAATCATACAACATACTACAGCAAAGCAAAAAGCCTGCAGACTGCTGTTCTTTCTTGTATATACTATAGATATATCTTCTCCCCATTTAATTTTCCCACCCAACAAAAGTGTTGGCATACTACAACTAGTAATAGTACTATGTGTACTAGTAGTATGTACTTTGCATTATTTGAAGCACATAAGAACGTTTGTTCATATGATTATAATTCACAAAAAGATTCGTGTAGTATTCATGTAGTTGCTAATGGTGTAGTTTTGAGAGTTTTTAGCAGACAGACATATTATTCCGTATAGTAATGCTACGTGTGTATGTAAAGTGCACGTAACATAACGTAACTTAACTGAAGTGTGCTTCACAACTTGAGCAAAAGCGAACGAAACGTACATTTGTCTACAGTAGTCTACGTAGGTATATATACATCTAGTGCACACGATGTCATATCGTACAAACTACAAAGTGTACAGTGTATATATACGTACATCTAAACGTAACGTGGCCAATTCAGCATAACCGAGCAAGTCTGTCTATAGAAAAAGAATAGTTTCATTTCATTCCAAAAGTACATTCTCTCGTAAATAGGATGAATGCAATGCAAGTGTTCGTCGTAGTGCAGTGGATTCGTATAGATTGTGCAGAAATCCATATACTACCAACAAATATACACGAGACTCAGACTTTGGTGTATTTTACCTATATAGAAGAGCAGTGATCTCTTTCTCCCTTTTAGTAGTTGTATGTACACACATATTTGAGACAGAGAGAATACACAGGGAGTATTATATATACAGAAAGAATGGTGTGATATGGTCGTATGGTATTAGTATGGGATGGTATAATAGTAGTGTTATGGTGGTGGAGTTGTTTTTGGTGTAGTGTGTTGCTAACTGGTCTGGTCTACTGCATAATACTACTACATACTATTGCTACTACACCATTCTGTCTTGTTGGTTAGTTACTTTGGTTGTGCGATCGTCATTCATTCCTTATAAATAGCTTGAAGCAGGAGAGCCGACGAGCAACTCTTCGTCTCCCCTATTTGCTTCTTGTTTCATGTAATATGTATGTGGACTACGTAATATGAAGGAAAAGCTCACGTAATTTTAACATAAGTAACGTAATGTTGGTGAATGTTGTCTTTTATATATAGCGTCCACAGCTGGAAGGTTATTTTGCTGCTTTTTAAGAAGTATACTTACAACTTACAACTATGCTGCACTACTACAAACTACCAATACAACTACTACACAAAACACACATATACAAATACAACTATATGTAGATGAGACACAGCCAGACAACTAGAACTAGACACAGAGAGAGAGACAGAGATCATACTTTACTACTACACTCTATACAACATACATACAAGTACAAACACATCCAAAAATCCAACACGAAAACCAAGCCAAAGCCAAACCTCCAGACCTTGCAGACAGAGAGAGAGAGAGAGAGAGAGAGGACTAGTATCATTTCATATGATCATTCTTCCCTTGAATACCGAGGCAAAGCAACTATCTCATTCATTTCAGAAGAACCAACTTTCAATACAGAATACAGATAACAGATAAATACAACTACTTTATACAAGAACGTATACAATGTACATACAAATACAACACAACCCGTCTCGTCCTTTTAGCATCAGCATATTATACACACAGATAGAATCCTACTACTATAGTAGCAGCGCAGAAAGACAAGAGAGAGAGAGAGCGTCAGGAGCATACCATATTTCAATTCCAGTCAAACTCAAATGAACATTTGGCTTTGTCTTGACTTGACTTAAGTTTACTTGATCCTGAAGCATGGTGGACTCGTCATCATCATCATCTGTAACTTTCCATGTTCTCTCTCTGTACATATTCAAATCTGATCTGAACATCATGGACGTTACATTAGCCACAGCTTTACTAGCTACAAACACAACTACTTTAAGTACATGGATACATTGAACATTCAATAGACACACATAAACGGGCAAAGAGAAGAACGAGGAGATCGCGACAGGAAAATGAGACTACAGCTCCATATCAAGCTTCAACTTCATCCAGCTACATAGCTACAGTATTACACTCCTACTACTACACACTGCATTTAAATTCTTCTATTTCGGTGAGCTTCTACATTCTACTCCTATATACTCCTGCTACTACTGTTGTTGTAGAATTAGTTTGCACTACTTATTTATATACTAGTTCATAGTTTGTCTTTTTATCTTCACCTGACATTGACATTGAGTCTTTGACTGTCAGTGAATAAGTTCGCGTTTGTAATATTATACTGTAATACATACGTTACGGCGATAATATGCGATAAAACTCTCTCATTCTGTTCTTCTTTAGTTTTATGTATGTAAATTATTGGGAATTCTTGAAAGATTTTACGTTCTCCTGCGATTAGAGAAAACGTTTCTTTTTTAACACCGTAGTTACTAGTAGTCGTAGCTCTCACGGAAGAATGTTGCCAATTTGCACTACGACACACCATTTTTTTCAAGGAATAACTAAATTTCATTCATTTTTACATTGTACTTTGTGTGATAGGCTGAAAGAGACAGAGAGAGACAGACAGATTGGATCAACAGAAACATTTGAGAAGCCAAGCAAACCAAATATAGTAGCCAAAGCAAAACCTGAACAAAGAACTAGTCGACTGCACAATAAGTGGCCAAAGGAAGAGGAGTTACGTATGAAGAACAACACAACAACAGACTTGAGCATTACTTACTACTTACTATGAAGAAAAGAATAAGGCAGAAAAGAAGACACCGTTTTGCGTTGCTGTATGTTGAAACGATTTTTGATATTTGGTTTATTCTTGCACACACACAAGCAAGAGGATGAAGACGATGAAGAGAACAGTTGTCGATGTACAAGTATGTAAGTAGAAAGCAAGAAGAAGAAGATGAAGAAGGGATTTTTCTCCTGTGAAGATCTTTACTTGAGCATTTACACGAGCAATGAAGACAGAGAGACAGACACACAGAGAGAGAGAAGGAACCCACATCTCACCTTGGACTTTGATTGCTGGTAAGTTACCCATAAGTTGATGCATGCTTAAATATACATAGAGATAGTTAGAACAGCCTTAAAACTTGATTGAATTCCATTAAATGAATTTTAAGTGTGGAACAGTTGAGTTGAACACAAGCCATAATAACATATTTGTCCTTAGACATACAGAAATTGTCTTGTCGAGTTTCTTCATATGGGAAGAGTGTGTGGTATCAGCAGTTTTTCATGAATTACGTGTACAATGTATAAGTAATGTATGTACATCGAGTTATTTTATAATGCAAAATGCAACGGCACGATTCTATTAGTATTTGTATACATATATAGCTATACTACATGAATACATGCTATGTACTTTGGTTGTACTACTAATATACTCGTAGTTGGTTTATCGATCTTGGTAGCTATACATCAAGTTAAGTTATTTTATACAGCATTTCTAGTTTGTTTTGTTGTTATGATTAATGAGGAATATTTGTGGAAGGTTTATTGTCATTAAGTTATCTTGTACGTATTTATCTTCCGTTTCGTTAACTTGGTTAAAAGCATTTTTGCGGTTAGCGATTGCAAGCTAATTCTTATTAATCGTTTTGTGGTTTTCTTTGGGTTGTTTCCTCTGTCTCTTCTATAATTCCCAGTTTCTCAACCGTTACATATCTGTGTGACTCTACTCAGAAGGAATTCCATAGGCTTTGTCCAATTTACATGAATGAAGTGTGCAATATGCATATAGCATAACTGCTTCCGAATTCTAAGATTCTTTCTTCACAATACATCTGCATGATAATTTACTGAATTATTAGTCTCTAAGCTACCATGATAATAATGAAGGCAGACATACATACCTACACTACAATATACCTAAAATCATCGAAACGTCTAGGTATTTGAGTAGCATGTAATACAAGTCACAATAACAATTCTAATCTCCCAGCATTCCAAGAGAGTTGAATGTCTCCTGGATTTTGTATTTGTGTGCATTATTCTCATAAGACATTGTATGTAGATAGCGATAATGGTATGGACACTTGAAATTAGAATAGCTGAAAGCAAATCTGTCTATGTATTTCTCAAGACGAGCGTTTATTTTCACCGCATTCGGTTTTGTATTGCATAGCTAATAGCTACAGAATTTTGTCTGCAATATACAAACGTTGATATACCTTCCTGTGATTAATTACAATTGAAGGTTTATATTGTATGATTCATCCTAATGGAATTTTAAATCATTTTTACATGCTCTTGCTTTAGTCTTCCTTATAAATAGAACCTAGGTATGTATAAAGAATGTGGTGGCTGAAAACGTTTACCTTAAATAAGGCATAGGCTGAGCATAATGTTTAGCAACGAAATATTATTATTTAGTGTAAAAATGTTTTGTATATTATTATGCAAATGAGTATTTCTTATCAATATCAAAAGAAATTCCTCACTATAATTTTGCTCACTAGAAAATACTAGTTAGTAGAATTAGTAGGTATATTACTTACATACAATAATTAGACTAATTGTATCATGTATAGGTACTACATGTTGTATGCTATCTTGCTACGATAATTTAATTATTAGACTTATTTAAGTGAATGCGTCAGTGTCTGTGTCATAAACTGATATTATAGTGGAAACATTCATTTGTACACTGATCATTTATAGCTAGTTTTGAGTATCTTTTGAAGAGAAGCCTTATGAAGCAACTGCCTTTAGTCAAACTCATAATGAAATAAAACCTGGGGCCAAGCGGCATGTGTCGCTTGTGTGATTTTCCATTACATTGCTAAGTAGCACTAATGCTCGCTCGTCTCGTCTGTATGTATTTCCATTGGCAGAATCACAGTCACTAATTTTATTAATGGCGAACGAAAGAAGTTGAATGTGGAGGATTTATATTTGTATGTATATAAGTAATAAGTAAGTACTTTAAGAAAGTAACGGATTGGGCACAGCTAGTAGTACTAGTATACTGTAGTAGCTTTTCCTGTCGAAAAATTCTTTTCTGACGAAGAACACGGCATGACCATGGCCCATGGCTTGCTGTAACAAAAAGTAAGTTAGGAGAGTATGCAGTCTTTTATTATTAAAGGCTATTAGTTCTTGTACAAAAACTATTCTTCATCATTATTATCCTTCGTTCGTTCATTCCTTCGTACGCTACAATTTATTATCAATGAGAATAGAAAATACAATAAATAATGCTACATTATTGAATGCTTGAATGATTTCATATAAAATATTATACATTATATCAGAAAAGGCAATGATCTGAATGTATAATATTTTTATCTACACAACAGATATCCCTACACTTACTTACTTACTTACTATTATTGTATTATTGAACTGCACTCTTTCATTTAACATTTATTTAGCATCAGTCTACTTGTAGTGTGTGTGTATCCTTACTATATATACACTCATGTACCTAAATACATATTGTATTTGTAGAAGCAAGGCGTATTTTTAACACGCATGGTTTCAGTGTTCTTCCATCATCACATCACATCATCACATAAATACATACATCGCTACAGAAATGTATTCTGTATGTGTATATGTATAGCAAGTATAATGTGAATGTCTAAATGTATATATTTGGATCGTGTGTTATTATCTCACTTAAATGAAGCCATACATACAGACAGTGCGCACGGTGTGTCTATGTATACTAATACTGCAATACAATTCCAAGAGGCAAAAGGATCATGTACATTTATACATATCACATGTGATTAGCATGATGACCTTATTGGCCTTGGCTTGGTCATCGGTTGTTGATCGCAAACGAAATGTCGTCATGTACATATATCAGCGAGGATATCTTACATATATTAGATTAGATTACTTTCAGCAGCACCAGCAGCATCACAGTATTTCACTCTGAATCTAATGTAGTCTCTTCAAACCTCTTTCTTGTTACTTTGCTGGCATTCCGAATAGCATCACTCATGCAAATAGATGGGCATAAACATTTTATTCACCACACAGCTCCTAATGAACATTCCACTTCATTTTCTGCCATATTATTACTACTAGGTGTATACATACATGTACACTATGTGTGTGTACACTCCTTTCCTTCATTTTCATATGTTCTACTAAGTAGAAAGTACATCTGTATTTATAAATGAACTATATGCCTGTAGAATGTTGTGTTGGTTTGCATAATGAATATCATTTTCTATGTACATATTACATATGCTACTAATACACACAATGATCATTTCTATTTGTACAGATAATTGCTATTTTTATTTTGTACAAGTCATTTGTGTTGTGTTTTGTTGTGTGTATATAATAAGTAAGCATCTATGATGTTGATAAAAGCCTTAGGCTTATGGGCTGTGTTACTGTGTTGTGTAGAATGATATTTTTTCGTATGTATGTAGGTATGCATAATAATTTGTGTAATTTGATACATTGTGTGTATTTGCGTGGCATAATAATAAGTAATACATACATAGTGTCCATCTGTGAATGAATAAATAATAATAGTATTATATTTCTTTACAGTATTAGTAGTAGGTACTTTGTGTTACACATCATGATACTACAAAGAGCGTGTATGTATTATAGTATTATGTATAAAGATACAGACAGAGTATTTATGAAAGAAACTTAGTTGTGATGATAGGAGTATGTAGTGTGTTGTGTATGTATGAGCTTAGTTGTAGGATTACGAGGCAGAAGAAGAGGAGTTGGTTTATATAAAAATGTTGTAGTTTGTTTTAATTTGATTGGGAGAGACTGAAAGCCGAAAGCTGAGAGCTTGGAGAGGCGCAGAGGCGGAGAAGATAGGAAAATGCGACTTGCAGAACATATGGCTTGAAATAGATGGAATCTCATTCATTCATTCATAGATAGGCAAAGAGGATAAAATAAAAGTGTGTGGGAGCCAGAAGTGATGGCAGCCAGGCAGAATGGATGGATGGATGTCAGGGTTTAATGTTATAGTTCATGAGAACGTGTATGTGAATCAAACTATAAAGACAAACTAGAGTGATGAGTCTCACATGTATATACATACATTCATACTACACGAGATAATGTTAATGGTCTATGTAGTTAGTTATTTAGTTGGTTTTGTATTTTATTTGTAGTGTACTGTACTCCAAGTCTGCTACATAATAAACACATCTATAGAACACAGTGTGTACATGTGTATATATAATAGAGAGGGTTGAATGTATGAATTGTAATTACGTATACATACGTACATCACATACATAGGTAATCCAGACGGTAATAAATAATATAAGTAGGTAGCTACGAGTACACAGTACACCAGCTCAAAGCCTGCCTGGCTTGGTGTAAGCGTGTTTTTTGTAGGAATTCTATTGAATTGAATCACATTTGGATTTCAGACCGGAAAGATGAATAGATTGTTTCGCATGTGAAACGTGGCATAGCGTAACTCTTCCGTCAGTCAATTCAAGTTGTGCCACTACTAGTGAAACAATAGAGTACAAGACGAATACAGCTAGATCTACGTCTACAAAACACCTCCTATAACACATTACACACACAGACACTCTATGCAGTGCAGACACAACTAGTATATTGTAGTAAGAGTGTATTAAAAACAGTCTTAGAGTATTAGCAGTGCTGTATTGCACACACAGAGTAAATTCTCTCTGTCAGTCGAGTTTTAAAGAATGAAGTTGAATGAATTAAACCACTGCTGCATCTCAATGCAATTACCGTAGTCAAGTTCTATGAGTTCTTAGTAGCGACTACTGTGAGTCAAGTACTGTGCATGCTGGGTAGCTTTTGTTTTTCATGTGCATTTAAGACATAAAATATAGCCAACAGTCGTAGGTAGTGCTAATTAATTTTCTGTTTACCCACATACACACCAAGACCAACCACACATCCAATACATTACAAACTACTACTAATACTCTGCAGCAATCCATTATAAAATCAACTAACTACTTATACACATACAAACTACATTACTATTACACTACATGCCTTAGCTACCTGGTACCTACATGCCAATTGGTATACAACATTTGCAATGCACTACTACAAATAATACAAACGCTTATGTAAGTGAGTCTGTAATGTAACTAAGATTAAGATGAGAAACAGGAATTATGAAAGAAAAGTTTGCCACAATTAAGCATCAGTATGTTCATACATGTGGATATGGTACAGATATGTACAGGAACAGCACACTATTGACTGTGAAGGCATTGTACATATAAGCAGCGGAGCAGGCGTATTAAAGTAATGGGAAAAGAACAGTGTGGACTACCTACGAGGTAGATAGATTACTTAATGGAGTTGATTTGGAATTCTTTTGTAGTATATAGACTTGAAATTGAGACGAGACTTGGCTGGGTAATCTCCTAGACTGACTTTCCCATAAAATTATACTGTTTCGATAAGGCAGAAGGTTGTCTCGGTGTTAGCAAAACCATTGAAAGAAATAGTTAATTCACTTTCCGTTTCAGCTGTGCTTACTGTCTATAACTACAAATACATTTATTACATACTTGTAGCACTATTGCATAACCTTACTCCATGTACTCGAGTGTGTACTACCTTAACCTTAACTCACGATTACATATTAAGAGTTCTAGTGCAGTAATTCTCTTTCCTCAATGTTTTATTAGTATAATATGTACAATATGTACATACATGGAGTATTGTATTGTATTGATGAATCGAAACGGATGCAGAGTCTTGTTGCTGTGTGTGCACTTTGTAGAATACAATACATGTCTCGTCTCTCCCATTCTATTCTTCCATCATCATCATCATCCTAATATCAAACTCTGTGAGATTGATGAATAAGTCACGTCACTCGCACAACTCAACTCAATTCAAGTAGTGTACATCAAGTAGTGTAGTCTTGTATAATATGCAGTGTATGGAGATTACATTATTTTGGAGTATATTATATGTACATTTTAATAGACTCCTTGTTAGTTAATTAGACAGGTGTGCTTTGGCCACTTGAAATTCTCGTTTCAGTTAACCTGCAGCTTTATAAATGACTGATGCTCAACTTGATTTAGGATGGAGGAGCTGAGTTTGTAGTACTGTGAGTCTGTCGATTCGGTGATCGTAAGATTTTTTGGTGATGTAAAGATAACTTGTACAAGTATAGGAAAGTAGTATGTACTGGTGTGGTATTGTATAAACAGTGAGTATTACTGAGTATTCGTATATACAATGAATTAAAACCTCAAGGAGTCCTCCATCAAAACTCAAGCAATAAATTAGATCATTTAGTTTCGGTTTGCCTTCCCATTAGTACAACAATTACTTACTAATTCCGGATGCTCTCCGATACTCACGAACTAGTACACTTAAAAGTATTATACAATAAAAGTCTTTTACATATACATACACTTAGGATTTCCTGAGCTTGAATGTAATAAGTACAGCATGGAAATATAGACAGATAGAATGCTACATTCATTTCAGACTATTGTATCATACACGCCTACCTACATGGGTTATATATAGTTGCTTGGGTTTTAATGCTATTTTTAATAATAATGGAGTATACACAGTGTATCGTGTAAGTAATATTTTTAATATTGTAAGCAACTGTTATCAATTACTATCAAAATATCTTGTACAACTTGCTACAGCATTTCTTTTCTTAGTATTATTGCATTTGTGTGAGTTGCTCTGCTAGAAATTCAAGGTTATTTGATTATCTCCTTTTGTTATGGAAATAGATTTTTTATAGGTTACATTTCACATTGTGTTCTGTATGTACGTTTACAAGATAGATCAAAGCAGTATTATATTATGGCTCTATACAGACTAATACTGCTATGCATTTATGTGTATGCATTAACATCATTGTTGTCCTCATTCTCATATGTGAGTGGGTTAAAAATGTAATTTTATTTTACACCTAACCCTCAACTTGAATTTCAACGTACAGAGAGTCGAATTCACTTGTCTTTACCTACTATACTTAAAGCTGACGTGACTATCGGTTTAAATACATAGGTGGTGGTTGTTGTGTGTGTATCACACATACCGATATTGTATTGGTGTACATGCATATATGTAGACGATAGTGACTTGTCTGTGCACTCAGAGTTCTTTACGATGACACATGCACAAGGATGACTAAGACTACCAGTGCACATCACTGTGTATATATGGCAAGACCATGATTTGTTATGTGTAGGAATTTCTGTCTGGACAGACATTGCTGACACAAAATATGCAAAGAAAGGGCTTCAGTTGAGTGGTTAATGTTACTGCATATTTAAGCTCTACAATAAAATACACTGTGCCTATATACATTCGCATCTTTATTTTTCACCGCCAACTACTTTTCAGCTCAATCCTTTTTCTCTCTAGTCAGTGAATCACAGGAAAGTTATGAAATTAGCTAATCGCTCGAAAAATACACGCAGTTTCTTAGATTGTAGATAGGAATTTTGTTGGAAAAAAGATAGAAATACAAATATAGAAATAGGTACTATAGGATACATTGTGATCAAGATTCCCTGATTCTTGGTTGTGATACGTTTTTTCGAATGTAAAATCCGTTGCGGTTATTTTGGGGTGACTATTGCATTGTATTGTATTGGCTAAGTGCTAAGAGAGCGGATCTACATTTCTAAAAAACTTTCGTTGAGAAATAGTTGGGAGGGGAAGGATGAATTGAAAGAAAATTTGCGGATACACAGTTGAATGTAGGAAAAAAGAAATGTACGACACATCTATTAGTGCCAATAATGACGCTATGGACATTGTAGCTAAATGTGCCTACTTTCAGATATTATGGTGGCCCGGATGCTGCGGCTCTGTGGCTTTTCTTTGTCTACTTGATAGTTCTATGTACATATACACAAACAACTTATTATCATTAGTTTAAATCTTGCAAAGTATTTGTCCATATGGTCTGCTTAGTGTTCTATTTCATCTGTTTTATGTATAAATGCAACCCCCATTCATGTTGTATGTGGTAGGTAGTTTGGTTATGTGTAATATGGATGCATACACCATTATACTAACTAACTGAAGTATTTGAAAACTCAAACTACTTACTTGCCACTAGTAACTACTTACTAATACTGGAAGTAGTATTCAAAGACAAGTGAAGTGTTTGGTTAGGTGAAACTAACGAGAAAAACTTGAGGAAGCAATGAGTGCATTGCATCTTCATCTCCCTTTTGCCTTGCCATTATTATGAGCAATATAAAGTCTGCCAGGATGTTGGTAATACTGTAATGGTCGCATACGTCTGCTTTGGCTTAGCCCAGTCAAGTAGAGAAAAAGTGAGTGGGGGATAGTTCTCAGTTCTCATACTCATACATACTCACACAGCACAAGAGAAGATCGAAAATGGAGATAGCCATAACATTGTATGTATGTATCTAACTACCCAATGCACTTTAACGTGAATTTTCAGATATATTACATTACAACACATATTATTATACTGCACATTACTTACTAGCTGTATAGGATAGAGTACCTAAGTAGGATTTATCAACGAACATATCTTGAGCAGTAAGTACCTAAAATCCATCTCTCTCCCTAACTTTGCATTTTTCTCATTTTTCATTTCCAAGAATCGCATTGCATGGTGATGGTGATGGTATGTAGTGTGTCTGCATTAGTGTAGTAGTACTGTGTGACTATACACACTACAATTTATATTTTATACACATAGCTGTGTGCAAATACTGGATTAGATGAACAAAACAGCCGAGACAAGTTAAACTCACTTCTCACTCACCGTCCTCCCTAAATATACTCATGGTTTAATACTTACAAATATTCTATACTATTTATACACAGACATTGTTGTATTCTAAGTCATAGTCATAATATTACATCCTTACATAGTTAGACAGAATACAAACGTTTGCATTGAATCAAGTTCTGTATTACATGCATACTACTATATATAGGTGTATGTATGAGTGAGTTCGATACAAAATATTATACTGGATTACATGCATTGAAAGGTTTATTTATTTTTATGTATGTATATGGTATGTATTTGTATTCTAGTACATGGTAGTATTTGTAAGGATATAATATTAGTATGATTATATATGTTTAGAAATACGCATCAATCTACTCTACGGCACAGCCTTGTCTACTATTTAACTTTGAGTAGCTTGAGGTTGCCTTGCACTGGATGCAGTGCAACTATGTGCAACAGCACAGCACTATGTGATTAGCGTGTAAAACACTCTCACGTATTTATATATTAGATGTATATAGTATAGCATTGCGTAACATATTGATATTTTTTGTCAGAATAAAATTGCACAAGACATAGACAGAACAAGGTAGTCGAAGTTGTGTCGAGAAGGATGGGACGTATGAACAGAACATTCGTAGAGTAAATAGCATAAGTTGGCATGAGTTAAAAATTGTAAGGGATAAGTCTGCTACTATATAGTGTGCTATGTGTAGTGTGTGTAAGATTATGTCGTTTTGTACGTAGGTAATAATGAATGATGCTTGTATAATACATTATTATTGTGCTTTAAGGTAAAGTAGATGTAGTAGGGACACTAGGGACTAAAGCAAATGTGTACATATTATTATTATAATGTACTTTAGTTAGTTACATAATAATACTTACTATTACAGGTACTGATATGGTATGTAGGTACTTAAGTAAGTGTAAGGATATTATAACAGCCAACAGCTATGGCTAACAACTGTCTTTTTCTTTGTTGTTTGCGGTAAAGTGTCTGCTTTCAAAGTTTTCAAAGATTGTCTCACACAATTCGTCCAAAGAACTACTCACGATTGGGAATAGAATACTTTGTTAAATATCATTTGACTATAATCTGTGCGATATACACATAATGCTACTACTACAAGACATACACAGAATAAGGAAGGATTATCATTACAGTAGTAATAGGAGTAAGTATGTAAGTGTAGTGTGTAAAGTACGTTTATACACAGCTAGCATTATAAATAATATTATTGGACAATGGCTCAAGTTGTTACTGCCTACTTTTAGCAATATTTTGATAATTCCACCTGGTATAGATGTATCTTGCTGATTTTTATAAGATTTAAAGCTATATACTGCATTTGATAGTGTATGATTGATAATGCATTCTGTGTATAATAATGAATAGAATGTTCATGTGAAATATGAATGTATACATACATTGCCAACCATTTCTCAAGTCAAGTCAAGTCAAACCTTCCACACTATTCCTACTACTGCTACTATTTGCAGCTGATACACTTCTAACTTGTCTGTTTTATACATTAGAATACAAATACTACCCGTTCATTCTTACATTCAATATATATTAGTTAGTATACAATGTAGTTTATACACATGCAGATATAGTAGTAGTATTATTTACGACAGTGCAAGATTTCGGTACATTATTGCAATGAGTGAGTACCTGTGCATTCATCTGACTTCAGACTGTGAGCAGACAGAGACACAACTTTGTTCTTTCATCGTTGATTTGAATCTCGTTTTTAAAGAATAGAAGAATAGGAATGCAATATCCAAGACACAGAACAAGGCAGACTACTACACTGCTCCTACTATACTCTCGACAAGACATACAAAGAAAAGAACTCTCTCAGCTTTAGAATAGAATAGCTTTGCTTGGCTGTTCTTGTAATTGTAAGCAAAACGTGTCTTACAAATACAAATTCAATATGAGTAGTAGTGTGATATTGTATGTGTACATGTCTTGCTACACTGTGTACTTGTATAAGTAAATTGCAGTAGTAGTTGTACATGTATATTGTGTATGGCTCATGATCTCCATTGTATAAGATGTTACATAGGTATATGTATATATAGAAGACTGTTAGAAGATGTGGTTGTTGTAGGGCTACAGTCGTATTATATCTTGCTACATGCTACAAACAGTAGAGTCGAGTGATGTGAGAAATGTGAGCGTTTCTGAATTCCCCCGTATCTGGGTAGGTTTGTTGGTTGCTACGAAGCTGAAGGAACTACGAGACGGCGGAATAGTGTGGGTCTCTGTTCTTTGTACATACAATAAGTCTGTCTGAAAGTGTATATATGTGTAGCAACTTACTAGATACAAGCCATACTACTACTAGTGTACAGACTACATAGAGTAGAGTGACTGAATGTGAGTAAAGTAAGGAAAAGAATAGTAGTGTGAGAGTGTATATTTGTTAGGATGGTACTAGTAGTAGTATGTATAGGAAAGTGTATGTATTGTAGATTGTACATACAAGGGTTCGGTTAACGTAGGTAGATTCTCTCGTCTCGTTTGGCTTGGTTGGTGTGGTGGAAAAAAATCCCTTATGTCTGGCACGACTATATGGCCACGGCTTGGTTTGGCTTTGACTGCTAATGCATATAGATATTTTATGTATGTATATATTATAAATATATAGGTATTTTATGTATGTGTCTAAAGTGTATAGTGTGTAGTATGAGTATGAGTATGTGAATAAGCCAGGGCAGTTGGAGCTAGTAGAATATAAGGAAACCATGTTGAGCCGGCTCACTGCAATTGCGGGCCAGGCCAGTTGTCGACGCAGCGTTGCCCACTCCTCGTCTCTTCACCATTCCTCCGCATCCGCTCCAGACTGAGTCTGACAAGCCCCAGCAGCCTGTAGTGCATTCTGTACTCGAGGAGACTGAGACTGAGAGAGAGAGAGTTCAAGAGCTGAGCCAGTTAGATTCTTTGACGCACTCGACTACTAATGATCTGTTCAGTTCATCTCGCTCTTGCCTTGCTCCATTCCATTCCAGACAGACAGAGCAGAAGGGACGTGCCGACGAGACTGAGACTGAGAAAAGCTCTTCAGAAGTTCTTCTATACCTATTCATACTTATTCCCCTGTTACGTCCTCGAAATTCTCCAGTCAGTCCCGGTCGTCATTGTGGGAACATCTTGTAGCATTGCGGCATCAAGCACGTAGTATACATACAAATACTCATACTCATACAACTCAGTCAGTCTCTGTATTCTTCTTCAGCAACATTCACCAGACCACCACCACTACTTCTTCAGACAGTCTACACAATACACACATACAGTACACACGGTCCTTTGCCTTGTCTTCCCTTCCTTGCCCTGCCTTGCCTTACTTACAATATATCCTTATCCTCCCACGGTCAATGTTTTCTTTCGACTTGCTGGATTTTATATGTGTATTTCGAATCTTGACTTATCATCACTAGTTAGTCGTAGTCCATACTCCATACCAACTCGACCCATGCATTTCCAATCGTCGTCTCGTCTCAACTTTCAACTCAACCACTTTTCATTCAGTCTTTGTTCTGTCTGTGCTCGTGCAAGACTTCTCTCTGCTGCCTTTTTCCGCAATTCACAAATACTTCTGACGTTTCATCTTCTTCATCCTAGATTCTCTCTCACAATCTCCTAGTGATTCCTTTGTGACGTGTTTCATAAACAAATTTCTATACGGACTCGCTACACACACTCCAGTTTTTAAGACAAATATTTTATACAAACCGAGATTTGCAAACTGAGATTTTTACTGAAAAATGGATTGTATATATAACACACTGTTCTCAACTGAATTCATTGTAGAGATATTTCGAAATTTATCAGTAAACTAAAAGGACTACGTGTGCTGTGCACAGTTGTTAATTGACTCGAATCTTCTAACCAAATTTCAGATTTCAATCTCAACAAGACATTTTGCCAATATGAATTCTTCCATACTGGAATTTCATCAAAGAGACTGGAATATTCTACATTATTCTACAATACAAAATTCTGCGGCAGTGGTATTGTATAAATACTATACCTTTGTAAAAGAGGACATTACACATTGGACTTATATTATTCTTCTACTTCTTCGTCGATTGCCAATACATTTCATCAGAGACATGAGAGAAAGAGACAGAGACAGAAAGGATTTCTGTATTTTCTGAAGCCAATCTTGAGCTAAAGCTAAGTGAGCTTTTGCCTGGAAGAGTGAAGTCAACTAAACCAACAAGGTATGTCATCCTTAAATTCATTATCTATCTATCTGTTCCACAGCTTTTAGTGTCTGACTGGTTTATTGCAAGGGTGTAATGAGCTCACTACCAAGTTTTGACTTTACTGACTTAATGATTAGTAAATAATAATCATGATGACATCGCCCCGACGGCGTCTCCGTCATCAAACCACTCACTAACTCAGATTTATCTTTAGTTTTTCATCCGATCACACATAGCACTCTTATACAACACATCTCTAGTACATAGCTCGTATCTACATAGATACATAGCTTTAATACACATATTTTTACAATGTTGTATCCTCCATAAAACACCTATATTCTATAGCATGTAAATATTATACTCATTGTTCATAATCAGACACAAAAAGCTTATTATTACATTGAGCATTAGACGATGATGCTGTAATAGTACATGTAGACTAACAGTGTAGTTCCCTTTATGATATTCTTGGTGTTACATTGAAGACTGTATAATATATAGGAGTCGACTTGTTCATAGTTGGATCTTTCACATTCTTCTCAACATACTTCTGTAGTAGCCTATGGTTATGTATGTATGTTGTAAAAGGGGAATAACTATTATACAGGATGCACATCATATACACGTAATATTATACACATGCAAATCCTTCTGTTTTTTGCTTACTTACATTTAGTTGTGTCTGTGTGTGTATTGTATATTTTCTTTGTTGTATTACTACTACTACTACTAGTCTACGTCTACCTATCTTGTCTGTCATTTGAAAGTATTACACTTGATTTTGCATTGCATACCTACGCAAGTTAAACAGCCCTGCTAGTTAGCATTAACTTGAGACGAGGCCATCCATTCCATGTCTAGCCGTTCTAGTGCTAGTCTGAGAGAGAGAACTGCAATATCTCTAAGGCTACTTGTACAAAGTAGGTACACTTACTATAAAATTGATGTAGGTTCATACTTAATAGTATATTATTATAAGAGTAGTACAGTAGTACTACAAGATACTTCTAAGTATTTTATACATAATATATAATATGTATGTACATTTATTTACTATATAAACTACATAGACATTTTAGCACAGTTACTTTATTAGTATTAGTTGTGCTAGTACATAGACTAGAAGTAGGTACTAGTACAAGTATGTGCAGAAAATACTAAAGGTAGTATTAGCACATGAAATATCTATGATATGGACTGCTAGTACTTAGATAGGTCCACAAGGAGATATAGAATTGCAGAAAAGATAGAATTTTGTATGGTGGCTAGGAATTTTCATATCTGAAATGCCAAAAGCCGGTATATCTATTATACATGTAGATGATAGTATGTAGTAGTAGGAGAGTGTGAAAGTGTCTGTGTTTGTTGCAGACAGATACTACTAAGGAATATATACATAGTATGAAGTAGTCTTTACTTTAGTATTGGTCTGAGTTCGTATTTAGTGTAGTCTGGCTGGTGGATGGCCGTGGTAGTAGCAGTCTAGAGTTTGACTTGACTGGTAGTAGGACTGATGCTGTGTGGCCAGACTGGTGTTATTGGCCCTGATTCTTCCATACAATTCTGGTGCTACTGCTGCTGGATAGAAAACTCGCGCACTGACTGAGTGTGTGGTGGTGGATATAGTGACTAGACAGCTTAACACGCTACATCACACCACCGTGAGTTTGCGAATTAATGTTCAGAGCCAGAGAGTTATATGAAATTATAGTATGGCGCATGCTAGTCTCTTTTCTCTTTCTCTCTCGTTCAGTCAGAGACCTTTACAACAACTTCTGTGTGAGTCGAGTTGAGTCGAGTTGAGTTGAGTGCGGTTCGGTGTATGTAGCTAGTGCCGGACTTGGGATTGAATGGAGCTTTTAAGTTTCATATTGCTTTCATGTTGTAGTAGTAGTCGTAGTAGTTGTAGTAATAGTAGTAGTAACTAGTAGTATGTATATTATACACTACATGCTATACACATAGACATTTCTACACTATACACACGGAACAGAGCCAAGGTTCACTTAACTTGAGTTCACTCTGTCCTGCTCTAGTCTGGGTTGGTCTAGCGTATTGCGACGGCTAGACAAAGTAAATTAGAATTAGAATTTGCATGCAATCATATCATACTATTACAATACAACTACAACTCTATTGTATAAGTGTCCAGCCTTCGAGTTTGCGAATGCATTAGATTCTCGTAGTAGTTGGAGTAGTAGGAGTAGTCTGTAATATAATGATGACGAAACTACTACGAGAGAGAACATTACTACTACAATAACAGCATGCTAGTTGTATTTTGTGTAGTAGTAGTAAATTGTAAGAATTGATCAATGTCAGTTTTCATACGTACCTTTTATTAGTAGTAACAATGAGCACGGCAAATATGTATAAGAAAGCGGGCATTAATAAAAAGAGCTTGTGTGTGTATGTATCTTTGTGTGTGCATACATAGTATGAAAAATTACACATGCTTCTTTCTTTCTGCGGATACTTTTCAATGATTTACCATACCGAGAATTGTATACATGAGAACATCCGGCTTTATTCAACACTTTTAAGCTCAGCGTAGCGTACAGTGTATGATGCTAAGCTTATTCTCTAATGTCAACTAACAATTTTTGGGGCTTTTTATACGCCCAGTTCCTACAACCGTCTCTTGTGTGTGCACAAAATGCTAGTTGTAGCATATATGCGTGTATAATTCCTTTATCTATACAAATATCTTTTAAACTACCATTATGCATACATACGCCTTTCTTTGCACATACATACCATACAGTTACAAAATTTTCGTTTATACTCGTCTTCATTCATTGCATTACTGCATATACATAACATAGCACTTTTATATATAGGATATTTATACATACAGTACTTTAGGTAATTTTTAAACTTTTCGTTTTTCACAATGTATAGGTAGTTAGGTATAAATGGTAGAAGGTTTTAGTGAATAAGAATAAGATTTGTGGAGACGACACTGTTGAAATGAAATAAATGAAATATTATTGCATTATGGTTAAATAAGAGTGTAGTGTGTTATGCCGTCTGGGGCTGGATGGTGAAGTGTGGTGGTAACAAAGAGCCATGACTTCATGTAGAATGTATTTTATTTGTGTTGTGTATATATACGACTGTGTGTGACTAACGAAGGTATTAAGGTAAATGCAGCAGTGAGTCATAGTCATACAACATTCAACTCACTTTACTTAAGTATTCCTCGTCATCATTTTATTATACGTAAAAGTATATTTTATACTTATAGCGAACACTTTGTTAGCTTCAGCTCTAATATATTACGTATAAAGGCTGAAGGCGAGAGCTAATGTATTTTTATGACACATGCTATTAGAGTGTTATACTTGGAACTTTCAGCATTATGCACCATATACGACTATTTTTTTGTTTTTATATCTGATAAATACAATATGATTTCCAAGAATTTGTTAAATGTGACGGAAAAGAACTGGGCAAGTGCTACACAGTCTTTGCAGGGATGCATAAACAAATTCTAGAAATGCATGCATTCGGAGGGCTGTACATATTACATACATTTATGGAAATCTGCTTTCCATGCAAAGGACATGCTGTCAAACTTATTTCACTCGAACACTGTATTGCGTCAAAGTAGAACCAGATTGTAGTTTTCAATTCTAGGAATTTGTATATGAGTTAAAAACGATATTGAACATGACATGACAAGGAAAACAGTATTGTAGCAAGAATGTATGTAAAACCGTTTGAGCATGTTGTTCGGCTTAGTATTATACTAATATAAGTAGGTAGTGATTTGACGTGAACCTCAGGGATCGTTAGTGTTTTCCTTTGTGTTGTATGTATATACTAATAGGTATATGTACTGCGTTATCATAGCTGGGGAATTTCGTAGTTATCATTACGGACAAAGAGTTCACATCACAATCGTCGTCACAAGCAGTTAGTATTCTCTTACACAACAAATAAATATTCATGGACTACCAAAGTACATGAAACAAAAACATCTACAACACAAGCTTGATTTTATGATCCAGTATTTTCAATTTTGATGTTAAATAAATCATGGACATGTTTATCCAGCTCGAGGATCCATTTAGAGCTTTCTGAGCATGCGCTCTATACGTGTACTATACATGAAACGTTTTCCGAGTTTATAACAAAAGTCTTTTTGAGAGAGAGAGAGATTTTTTTCAGATGTCAATTCATTTAAAGCTGCAGTTGCAGTAGGAACACAGACAGATGCCCCGAGGGCTGCTGTAATGAAATGGATAGAATTGAGTAAGATGAGTGAGAGAGAGAGAGGAGTGTGTGACTGTGAGTCATAAGGATGGAATTTGGAGATAGAAATTCTGTGAGTTATCTTGTCAGACTAAGCTTTTCTAGTGTTTCATACAATATAGAATATGTCTGTGTATTATATGTACTACAGAATAAAGTAGCCAGAGTAATGCTAGACATTGGGTTTCTGTTGGTTGCTAGTAAAACGTTGTTATAAGTTCTCAAGTAAAAAATGCATTGGCTTGTCTCTCGCTGTGAGTATATTAAGTATACCAGTACATACTAGTGAAGTTGTTGAAGTGACTTTAATGTAAATGTACCATGCCCACGAGCCCACGCTGCATAGAATCACCTTGGCATGGACATGAGACTTCACTGTTTATATCAAGGTTAGTTTCTGCTATATTTTTGTGATAAGTTTATTTTATAATACGTAGATTGCTTACTCACATACATAGCAACTACTACAGAATACATACAACTTATGTATTTCTCCCTTTAGAACTATGTACCACTATATATTACACTACACAAGTAATACTTTACTTAACTACAAAAGTACATGCAGGGATGCTATGAGATGATGGTAAAAAGAAACATGGAGCTAATATTCAACTCGTATTGTGTTATCCTGTTCCTAATTGCAGTATAATATAATATAAACGAGCCAGTACATTTACTATGCTAGGTCTTTGAATTCTATTATTATCTTTGTTATAATATCTGTCCTCGTTGGAGTAAACTTCTGTTGTGTTTAGTTCAGAATTCACACTGACAATAATCTTCCACACTATAGACACAAGCACTAACCTACTATACACAACCAAATTATACGCTAGTCTATTTAACATTACTAATATTACACCCGTCTTCTTGTATGTAACTAAAGTACTCGTATATTTTCTAGTACCTACTAATAGTCCACTGTATATATACATACTATTTTCCTTTGTATTGTTGAGATTCAAAAATACGTTCACACACATTGTATTTACATTTACACTACAGTCTACAACTTAGCTTTGGTATTTCAGACTAAGTATTGTACAATTATCGTGTGTATTACAATCCTCTGGTATGGTACAAGTACAACCATCAAACATTGTACATTACACACACAAGTAGAGTACAAGCCATCACATAAGTAATCACATCACCATATATACATACCATGGTCCAACAACTATAATCTTCTTAGCATCATAACATAGCATTTGTGGAGTATGCACTTACGCTTAAGTACAGCTGTGTCTGTGTGTGTTTGAGAGACACAGGAGACTGCTCAGACAGACATCACAATTCTTTTAATGAGACATGAAAGAAATGAGTCTGGGAGAAGAAGTGGTAGTGGCATGTTAAATTCCTATTAGAAATGCATAAATATGTACTAGTAGACTACTAGTTGAAAATGCAAATGTATTTGTTTATGATAATACAGAGCTCAAGCTGAAAATGTTGTTTTAATTATTGAAGTTTCGTGTCTTTAGTTTGTTTGTCCTTTCCGAGAATGTCAGTAGGTAGGATATGAATGTAGATAATGATTGCTTTGGTGGTGTTAGTATGAGGTGGTGTGTGGTGTGGTTAATGAGGATTTGCTTTTGGTATTTCGCTTCGACTTGTCTTGTTGACGTGTTATTAGGCAGCCATTAGACTCCACAGTTAAAGTAGGAATGCTCTCCGAACAAGGCTAAGGCTAAACTCATCGTAGGAAGTAGTCGAGTGTAGGTGCTCTGATTTTCCCCATTCAACATTCATAAGTAACTACATGTACTTGGACTCTGTACCTAAATACAGTAATGGCTAATTCGTGTTTTCTAATAACAAATTCATAGCATTCTAATATTTAACTACTAGTATTTTAGATTTATTTATGGGGTTACATATAGAAATTTTACAAACAAAGCTTGAAACATATTTTTCCCTTGTTTTTATACTTGTTAAAAATAGTTTACTAATGTATGGTTACATTAAATAGGCATCAAGGCATCATTATTCGATTTTTCTATTAGTTATTTCATTAGTACCAACTATTTGTAAAATGCCTGAGCAAAGTAGCGAAATAAACCAAGTCTCAATAGAGTAGGTACCAATAAAAAGTATTTTTGAACATTGATTGAAATTTCATTCCTTATTGTACTGGACATGTCTTGTGTTTTCTTGTTTTCTCGGCAGGATAAATACAGTAGGTAATGTAGACTGTAGACAAAGAAGAAATAATCTGGAAAGTATTTGTAGACATTTTGGAGAGGAGGTGTTCTACTGCACACATTTATTTATGTAGAAGACATGTGGGAGTATATAGTAGTCTTTCTTGTAAAATATGTTGCAGTTTGTATAGGTGGCTAATAGTTGACATGAAAGATGTAAAATATTGGATTCCATTGAGACATGTTGTATTCAATAGAGTTTTTATCCTAAGCTGTCCATTTTTTCAACAGTCTGGGTCTGGGCGACCAAGGACCAACTTTACAAAGCTACATATTTGGTATATTATTACTAAAGTCTACTACGAGACTACATATATGACTACACACTATATCTTTTTTCAAGCATATATTTTGTAAATATTTCTAAAGCGGTTTGGTTTGGTTTTAGTATGGTAGTGCTACTAGTGGAAGTGTAGGATTTTACTTGTCATGGGATTACTTAACTTCACATATAATACAGCTTAGCTTACTCTAAGAAGAAGCGAGAGGTATATAATACTTTTGTCGCAGTCACGTTACAAGTGTGGACATTATTGAGATTTTCATGGTTCATTCTTTCTTTTCTACAGTAGTAGTTTGTAGTAGTTCTCCCGTCTGGCTCGACTGGCGGTGTATGTAGTTACGTAGTATGTATCTGCAAAGTTCATAGTATTATAATGCGGATATGACGATTTCGTATAGAAACTTATCATATAGAAAATGAATACACATATTATATAGTTTGAACTAGCCCGACTTTGTGTAAGATGTACTTTATTCGTATTTCCTTACAAGTCAAACCACGTCACAAGAAGAGAAGTCTGGTTAAGAAAAGCGTAGCATGAGGGGGAAATGGAATTTTTGTAGTTTTCTCGAGTTGACTTTTTGGGTCTTATACTACAATAATGCTAAGACTTAGCCTTAGAAAAGTATTTTGTATGTATATATCTGTAAAAGTGTATATTTAGTGTTATGTGAAGGTGGCTATGTCACAGTGAGCATATGACTATGTACAGTAGACTACTAGGAAGCAAGTAACAGTACAGCAGCTGACTTGAACTATATAGTACCTAAAGACTAAAGTAAAAGCACACACAAAGTATAGACACAGATAGGAAATCTGGAACGGGAAAATCAAGCTGCAATAGATTTAGAAGCCTCTCTGGTACATACTACTAGTGGAAGAGTGCTAGTAGAAGCTAATATAATCCGGCACTGCAGTAGTCGTATTGTAGTAGGTAGTGTAGTATGTAGTAGTGAGAGAAAACTGTCAAAAAACTTTGCCTATAATACTTTGAATGGTTGTTGAGACGAAAACAGAAGTCAAGTAAAGTCTAGTACGCTTAGCAAGAATGGAAAAGACTATACAAAGAGGAAAGTCATAGTCGCATTTACACGAAAGTATAAAATAGTATGTACTACTAGGAAGTTTCGGGAGGGTGCGGGTAGAATGGACGAAGCATAGTTGTGTGAATAGCAGTTGCTATTACTGATATTAATATTATATCTTGTGAAATGGGGGATAAAGTGTAGAAAGTATAGTCAATGGTAGTCTCGTCTCGTACTAGTAGTTGTGTGGAGGAAAAGGAGAGTACGCTATGGCAAATTATATAATGATTTTGGCTATGCTGGCTAGACGGTTTTCCTTGCATCCAAAAGTACACAGAGAGAACTGGTAGTAGAGAACGAGTAAAAGAGAGTACATAGGAACGAACGGGGATCGATCGTCTAAAGCGTTGCCCTATCTATTTAGAAGTCGCTCCCAGCTCCTTTATGTCTGGAACCGGGTTTTCGGTTGTCGCTCTTTCGCCGGTGCGGGTGCGCTCCGTATTTTACGACTATATGGACTTACATATTCAAACTACTACTACTACTACGAGACTTCTCCTACTACTATGTGTTTGTACCTATGTCTGTTTTCCAACTAAGTAATTTTCTTGAATCTATGTGTGGCTACAGCATACAAATGCAAGTTTTAGGGAGAAAGACGCAATGTAGTTCTGAGTTCTATTCTAGTAGTAGGTATGTAACACTGTAATATATTGCTATGTACCATATACAGCACTTTACGTGCTATACATTCAAACATTGTATATGAGAGTGCTATGTATCACTATGGCTGGTTTTTGGTTGTGTGCTTTTTACTTGATTCTCGTTCAATATCTTCGACAGCAGAGCAGCAGCAGTTTCCTCAGCTTGACTTTCAGTTGAACTCTTTAGTTTGCACTACGTCCTCTCCTTCTTCACCATAGTACAACTCCTACTACGTAAATGGTAACTACAACAACAACGGAACACATAGTAGTCTAACGTACATATTATACAGTAGTACAATGACGTATATGGACTTTATGAGCTTCAGCCTTCAGTGCACATCTTCATTTTCATTTCATACTCCTGCTACTTACCAGTAGTAACTTATACCACTACAACAACTTCAATTCAAGTTTTAATTTTTTTTTGGAAATGGATGAATGTAGTATGTAATGCACACACGGTGCTACTATGTAGAAAATCCGTCTATCATTCATATAAAACTTGACTCTGCCGTCAATCCGTCTCTATGCTAGGTAAAAATATGAACTCTTATTGTCAGAAGGTTGAGTCACATGAGTTGAGCATAAAAGTTGTGTGTGAGTAGCAGCAAGGTGCAATTCCTTCTCGAAGCTTTTTATGAGATGTAAACGATCTGATCTACATGAAGCAATCACTTAATGTGGAATCATGTGCTTCGTTCCCACTGCAATGCGGATGGTGTGTTTTTATATTCATTTAGACACCCATCTGTCTCACTATACACGTTATATAAGTACAAACACTGTATTATTATGTCATGTATGTATGTAGTACTAAGTAATCTCACTACTAAACTGTGATTGCTAGTATTAGTGTTTGTTTCCTATATTGTAGTAAGTAAAAGTGTATATACAGCTAGTTAGTGGGATATACAGAAAAGTATGTTTCTCACCATGTTAAAAAGGATTCTTATTTGTATAGTGTACAGGTACACATGGTTGAATTATTAAACTGACATAAGTGAGAGAGACAGGAAAGGCAAGTTCACAGAAATTGTTGGAGTGGAGGTATATGGGATTTGTATCGTGTTATGTGGCGACACTGTTACTATTAGCAGTGTGTAGCAGTAAAGTACTAACAATAAGTAGGTAAAGATACCTGTGTAATAAAAATTATTTTATTAGCAGTAGTATTATAGAGATATGAACTAGCTAAATGAGTTTGGTGCGATTGTTCAACTTCAACTTGAACTCTTTCATTTGTTGAAGCACCATACTATTACTACTACCATGCTACTACAATCCGAGTAGTGTGTTGTTCATAAAGGCATAAAATACACGAGAAGTCGTATAATGTAAGTATAGCAGGAGAATAAGAAGAAGAAGAATACGAAGAGTGTGGTATTAAAGTGGATTGAATTGGATGGAGGGGTAGAAGGAGTCTAGAAGTGGAAGAGTGAAGATAAGTTGGAAGTATGGAATGGATACACCCTTTGAGATTTAAACACTGCTTGCTGCGGAAAAAGTTATCTTTTTCTCTCGAGCATTCGTTTCTTATTTTCTCCCACACCCAGGCCAAAGGCTAAAGTGTAAAGCTGAGAACCATCACTTTATTTTACTTTTCTGTGAAAGAAAATAACATGAGAAGTTTTATATACGAGAGTGAGTGAGTGAGAGAGAGACGAGCTCTAGTATCTCCTTGGTTGGCTGGTTCAACCCGACGATGATGATGACGTCTACTCATTCATTACCATCTCCTGTTTCTCATGAATCCTTCTTTCTGAACTCCAAGCTTATTCTCTCTCAAAACCAGAGTTCGCTCAATCAGTTCAACTCTTTAGAGCTAAATGATGTTTCTCGCTATGGTTGCCTGTCTGACGTAGTTCCAACGTTAGTTAGCCATGTTAAGTCAAGTCAACTCGAACATCCAACCAACATTCAACATCCAACTATGTAATATGTATGAAACAGAGGCAGAATCTCTCTGTGTCTGTCTCTCTCACTCTCTTGTTCTTTCTAGATATGGTAGCTAATGCTAGGGTTCGTTTTGATGTGGCCAAGTCAAACCTGACGACCTGACTTGTTTGCTTCACCTTGCGATGCATTAAATTACATTGCTCTTTTAAAGACGAGAATCAGAGATCACACATAACATATGCATTGCATTCAAAAGAAACAGATTTGATACCAAAACTTGCACCATGCTGACTCACAAATTGTGTATATACATTTATATACATATACTACAATACTGTTCCCACTATGTATGACTGCAGTGGTTTGGTTTGCGGGGGTGTCAATATGTACGGATTCAAATTCATCTGCAGATTACTGTATAGTGCATTGCATGTGGTCTCATGTTTTATACACAAGGAGTAGTATTACACTAGTCATGTCAAATTGTGTTTGAAATTCGATATTATTGAAGACGTAACTTAATAACGAGCCTTTTTGCCCGTCGGCTTGGACTATTAAGTAACATTCTTAGTAATCCTACCAAGTTTTTCACAAGGGACTTATAAAGTCATACACAAATGTCTGCAAGCAGTATCTAGTACCTGGTAAACAGTATGCTATTAGAAATCCACGAGGATCTGACTGATTGATCATCTTTGCTACAAGGAAAGTTTTTATAGACATTTCCATCTGCATAATGTTTGTCGGTTCAGTTTGACTTAGTTAGTACCTAGAACAAAATTCTCTTTGTTCTGTTGTTGAGAATGAATAGCCAACTGACAATTTCTGACCAATATATGAGTGTGTTCAATAAGCACAGGCTGGTTTGTATTTTGTATTTTGTATAGAATGTACAATGATACATGGTTAATGATATATTTTGTTGCAAGAAGGAAGAGGTGATGTGTTTGCAATGCAGAGATGTTAAATAGTGTAGGATTGATGTAGAAAATGAATGTACATGAAACAGAGAAGCTGAGAACGTTATGGTGATTTAGCACAGTGTTTTTTGGCATTGTGCTGTGATGAGCGATGAGTTATTAGAAGAGCTCAATAGTTGGAGGATCACATTAGTATTGGCAGGAGACCAGACGTACAAGTGGCATAGCAGATAACATAACCAGACTGAAAGAAAGAAAGGAATGAAGGGAAATTCCCAAATAGTTTTGGCGGGCCAGACAGGAAGTAAGATGAGTACCTGAAAAATATTATGTACTAAATGCAAGCGAAGCGTCAAACGATTCTGTGTGTAATCTGCTTCTGTATGTACATAGTTTTTAAGTATATCCAGACTAGATACAAATGCAAGTCCATATTATTATTACATACATTATTGCTACTATTATTTTGGCATCGGCTTTGCTTTGCGAGCAGAGCAGCCCATTTCAGCTTCTTGTGCACAGTTAGCCAATTATTTTTGTCCGTTGGTTTTGTAAACACATAAGTATATTATACAGTGTGCAATATAATGATAGTGTATTGTACCTACTACCTAGGATATTAACAATACTAGTAACTACTTACTTAGTAGCAAGTATTTATTTAGCATGAAAAGTGTGCACTAAACATTAGTATAATGTTGTACAGGTAAAGGATTGACTTTGCATTGCATTCTAATGTCTTCATACATACATAGACATTGCATTAGCCTTCAACAACGTAATCCAACTGCCGTTTAGAGAAAGGACGCTAAAAATTAGAAGGCAGATAGTGTGTTGTTTGTGGGTTAGTTCAATGCAATGCTTTGTTAAGGTGTGCGAATGCAAAAAACGGAATAGAAGCAGAAGGCATTTGATTATTTTAGGTACTTTGTCAGATAGTGTTCTGTTCTATCGTTTTAGACACACATTACACTACTAGTAGTAGCCTTCAGAGTTTCATAGCAAAGTCCGAGCACAATGCAAAAATGCATTGGTAAGTAAAGCAGAATTTTAATAAGAGCTAGATATAGCTTTTGACTCCTATCTTTGTACATACATACAACATAATAGCTGTATGTGGTGAGTGAGTGGTTTGGTTGCTGAGCCAGCAAATAACAAATGTGTGTGAGTGTGTAGTGTGTAAAGTGTGCACCATTTGCCGAAATCGAAATTGCCAATTTTCCTCGTCTGGTTGAGTTGGTGCATTAGAGACTACCTTATCAACCTACCTAGGTACCTAAGCACATTATTATGATATACTTATATGGCCAAATTACTTACATTACTATTACAACCAGATGCAGGCAGCAAGGCAAGGTTTGCCTTGGTTTCATTTGGTTTGGTTTGTTGACGGAATACTGTTTCTATGCAGCTGAACCTAAGTCAAAGTTATCGATAAAAACTTGCCCCTTTGATTTCAGATAGAATATCATGTCAGGGTTTACCCTCCTACACAAACATACACAACACTATAATATGCTCACACACACTCACTTCGTGCATGGACACACTAATACTAATGTCATATGATACATACAAAACGTTTCAATATTATTCTGTATATATTTTGCATTCGGTTCTTTCATATCCTGTCTGTGTACTCTCTAGCTGTGATGGTGTTGTATAATTATAGGTAGATTGTGAAAGCCTTAAATATATACACAGCACAGTCTTCTTGTCATATCTGTCATAAAACTCAAATTTGCAAATGTTAGTTGAGGACGATAAACAAGATACGAATACGACAGTGTAATATATACACAAAGCACATTACATTTTGCATAATGTCATAGGATACACAGATATAAACATTTATGAACTAAAATATACAGAACTATAAAATAGTTACACGAGTAAAGTACGTGTGTGTCTTTCTACATGATACTAGTTGTCAAGTGTAAAGTGGAGTCTCGCAGTAATAATATCAAGTTGTTATTCCGTCCTTATCTTGTGCTGTGGTTATTAGCATCAGTATTAGGTATGACAAGGCAATGCAATGGAAACAAAGAATGAAAAACTGTTGTTGTTCAGTTTGACGCAGGTAATTCACAAAGTTACACATAGGTATACATACAAATAATAGTGTGCATTTAGTAGCTAGACTGTATATTACTATCTGAGTATGGAGAAGATTTAACAATATACAAATAAATGATATTTCATAGTATTGAAGGGAAATGTCATATTGTATATACATTGTGTATCATTCACAAAATATTACAAGCATGTGCATTGCATTGACAGAAGTACAGAAAAACTAGCTCAATATGTTTAGTATTATATTAGGAAGACACTACAGAGAGAAGAGTGTGTAGTACTACATAGAATGAATTGATATAAAAGGTTTGTTGTAATTGTAAATAGTTTACACTACAACTCGGCTGACGATGAGTGAGTTAAGCTTGTAGTAGTTGCATCCGCATTTGATATTGGATTACTCATTCCATGCGAATCTCATTAGATATTTCCTTTAAGCCAAAGAATATAGGAATAGGTATGGAGTGTGTAGTTGTATGTAGTAGTTAGTTTAACACATAGCAGAGATAGTGAGTGTTTTCATCAAAGCTGATATAATATTATAAAAGGACAGAGCAGAATATAATCTAGCTTATGTTATGTTGCCTTCGTACGTTCCTGCAATTATTCTGAGTCATAGGAATAGTCATCATCAATTCAACCCAGCCAGGCCAGCCAGACCAGAAATGAAAGCTTTGTGCCATCCTCCTTGTTTAAAAATGCATAAGGGGGACTCCCAAGCAGAATATTGTAGCGTCGATTCGACATGCTCAAATAAGGAGAGATGTTTGCTAGTAGTAGTATGTAGTTGGCGAGAGACACAGAGAGAGAGACTATATTCGTATTCTTTTGATAAGTGGTGGAGGACCGACTGTATCTGCAGTGAATTCGAATGTGGTGACTACAAAAGAGAATAAATAGTACAGGGAGTAGTGTAGTGCAGTGACTAGTTATTTTACATATTGCATATAGCATTAGTTGTATAGACTTAGGCACATTATATTTTCTATACGAGAGACTGGGTAAAGTTGATTGGTAGGGTCCTTTTCTTTCCCCCTTCTTCCCTTGCATCATGGATTACTATTGCTTTACTACTACTACTATTACTACAAGCAATTCTAACGTTATACGAATACACACTACACACCATGAAAAAACACACCATTATTTGGTCATTCACAATTTCAAATTTGTGTGTGTAAGTTGGCTAATATATTTTTAGTTCATTCTGCCTATACTAGCTATACAGATAGGGAGTTGAGTTGAGTTGCGTCTGTGTCTCTTGTTAAACGGAGATATTAAACACACAGCTATATGGTTGGAAATTTTATTTACTATTTGTAAATAGTACACGACTAAGGTATATAGGAAAGTGTCAGTGATGTGTACAGAAAGAACGGACTTGCTATACATTGCCACGCTATAGTCAGACAGACAGACAGAGAACCGTAAGATTCAGGCGTGTGAGTTGAGTTGATTGAAGTAAAGAAGCCATTTATGTATGTACTATACAAGTTGAATACACACACACACAAGGATTTATTCACAAAGACTGTCTTCTCAGTCTCTCGTGTCTTTCTGAAAAGCTGTTGTGAAGTGATCGCAGGAAATATTTACAAATACCTAAAGCAGTTCTCATACAATATGCTATAATATTCTAACGTGTATATTTTCAGAATTAAACTATAGATCCTTCTAGTAATGTACGTTATTATTATGTACTTAGCTTGTAATTTCCTTTACAAGTAATAATGTGAGCATTTATTCCTGCTATAGTCTTATCACAAAGAATCTACTGTATTATAAGAGCAGTTTGTACTAGGATTAATTTATTATATACTACTGCATATATAATACATGTAATTTTCTTTTCAACATAAGTCAGACACACAATAAGATATTTAGGTAGGTAGGCAGCTACAAATAAACGTGATGCATTATAATGTACATATTATTAGCATAGTGATTTTGTTAATGTGAGGAGCAAATGGTTTGGTTAATGATTCTAATTTCTAATTCTAAACCAACAATGCAAAATACTAGGAAGGTAGACAGACTAAAGACACTTGAGACAATTTAACGGTTCAAAACGTAGTGAAGCTCATTACTAATTTAATGGAATTCAATTCATTGAAAATTGTACGGTATACAAAATCCGTTAGTTAATTATTAGGATATTTGCATTTCATGTCTATGTACCTACTGTGTCTATAATATGACTGTATTACTAATGATTGGATTTTTTGTTTATTTCAACAGAATTTACTTGGAGAACATTTGGACGTTTGTCGCATGGAGTATACATAGCGGATTATACAAAGTTGCCATTGGTCCAGGGCCGAGTAGAGCAGGCATCCATGGAAGGTCGAAGGATGTTAAAGGATATAGAAAATGTCGGTGAATGGGTCCAGGGGTCCAAAAGAAAGGCCAAGCCAGAAGAACTGCCAGAGAGATGATAAACCTTAAAGCTTATTTAGAAAGAACTGATACCCACCTTAGAATATTACTAACACACAGTCAGTAATATCCCTCCTCTCATCCCGACTCACTATGTGTTGTAGCATTATGGGCTATGATGGTTTTGGTTGGAGTTTTGGTGGTGGTGGTATGGTGGTGGTAGTAGATGCATGTATGTAGCAAGCGTTTGAAAGGAAACATCCCCTACTTCTATAAATTACACACTATATATACAAATTTACAATTATATACGAGTATTTCTCCAAACACACAGAAGAAATAACAGTACAATTATGTACAAAGGACTGCTAGCTGAATCATAGAGACGAGACGCTGTAATTTTGTAGCAGGAACGATGCATATAGAGGTAAGTTGAGCTTTAGGGAGAGTTGCATTGCATACACACAGTCATAGTCACTACACACAAGTTAAATACAGATATACACAAAAGAGAGTCTGACTGACTGGGACTGGGTTGTCTCTGTCTGTGAATGCAAGTAGGTATGGTAGGAGCAGAGGAGATGGTGGTCGGTTAGGGAATTTAGGACACGACGACGTATGTCGAATGCATGTGGCATGGCATGGTATGGCATTGTATGTATTCGTATGGAATGGTGGAGAAAAACGTTGAGAGAGACTCTTCTGTACACTTTTACAGAACAGCTAGGGCACATACATGCACACACGGCTTTCAGACTGCAGACATAACACACAGCAAAATGTTACATGCTACATCGTAGTTTGTGGCAGTAACGCTAACGCTCCTGCTCCTGCTGCACCAGCAAAGCAATACAAAAGCAAAAGGCTTCATTTATAATAAATACATACACGACATCACTCGCTACAGATAGATTCTAACTCACAATCAGTTAACAGACCAAAAACAAATGACATTTCCACATGGAACACACAGGAATCACAGTAGTTTATTTAAACATTAGTTTACTAATAGTGTAGCCAGTTATATACAACTAAAATCTTGTGTGTCTCTATTTAACTGGTCTGAGAAATTGTTATTTTTATAGCTAGAGTTTTCAGTTTAGTCTTTGTAGGGAGTTTTAGAAAAGTTGTTGTTAGGTTTACACAAAGGAAAAGAATATTCGTTTATACATAGGCGAGGAGGACCAACCAACTTTTAACCATCCCGAATTTCAACTGGACGATTTAACAAACTAAACTGGACAATTTTTTAACGTGCAGCTTTTGTTAACAAAATTGTAGTTAAGAATTTGAGTTTTTTTATTTTATGTGTGTGAATTTATGATGCAAATTTTAAAGCTTGGAATTTGTAACAATAAAATTGAATGTGTTTATGTGGTGGGGTTGGTGATTTGGGTGTATACCTATAGTTGTTCCCTCTTTTGTTTGTAATTTTTCGGGATTTTTCCTACCACTACCTATGTGATGCTTTTGTATTTATCAGAATTCTTCTTCTTCTTCTTCGTGGAGGACAAAGAGAATCTCTTGTGCCACAAGTTCAGCATAACTCCGCAGTGTTACCCAGGTATCTAGGCTTTATCTTTAAGACAAGTCAGGTACCTGAAGTAGCGCGCGGAGAGATGCTCAAAATCATCCGGGCACATCTTGGGAAATTCAACAATGAAGTTCTACATAGCATTAAAAAGATTTCTATCTTTGATTGTATTGTCACTGTCATCCTCCTCATCGTCTCATCATCCAGTCTCGATTCATTTTGTATGTTGTATGTGTACAACGTAATGAAGGGAAATGAAACAAGAAGACAAAGCCTTTAAGTATGCGAATACGATTTGGAATTTCCTATTTGGGCTTGACAGGAAATTCCAATCGTTTCTTGGGCTTTTCCTTGGTTCTCTACCGTTGCAGTTATCCTTCCAATCTCACACAGACACAATGATTAAGGAAAATTCTTTTTCTTAAAGCTTCCCAGTCTGTTCTACATTTGACTAAGCGAATTATTAGCTTCTCCTTGTTTCTGTCTCGTCTCTTTCAAACTAAACACACACTCTTTTTTCTCTCGCCAATTTATATCTTCAATGAAAATATAATTACATTTCCCAACATTCTCTCCAGTGCAGTTCAGTCTCCAGTAAACCACTAACCTTACAACTATACTGCATTAGTAAATTTACATTTGCACACATTTACAAAACAAAATATTCTCTCTCAGTCTCTCACTAGTAAATACTCAAGCAAAGTAAGTGGTCCGTTGTATATTTTAGTACAATATACATAGAATCCTAAATCCAAAGGTGAGGTTTCCAGTCAGAATACAGTAAATGCATATTAGTTGCCATTGTAGTAAAATTCGTTGTTATTGATTTTTAAGGGGAATGGGTGAGTAATAATGCATATTGCTCCTGTACAATGGTTCCGTTCACAGTCTGTTTGTTTTCGAGCAGTTTTGATGTGTATTCAGTGAGTAAAGCTTTTGCTGAGGAATAAGTTGAAAAAGAGGAGAGTGAGAGAGAAAGAGGAGAGGAGACGGAAAAGAGGAGACCCTAAGTTTGTATTCCCTGTTTTGTTAGTTATATTTGTATGTACATATTCTTCTATATACTCATACATATATTCCATAAGAACCAAACCAATCCAATCCAGTTAACAACTTAAACCAGGGAGGGAGAGAGAGAGAAGAGGAGCGTATGGACTTGAGTCGTTGGTTTCGTTGTTGGCGTTGTCGGTGCATTGTACCTTGACTAGGGTTGAGTCTGATTCTCGTCAAGACTCTCTAATGGGTATTTTCCGACTTGCTGTTGCTATGCCGCAGTATGTTGTCTCTTGTGTGTGATGTGGAAGTGTTGGGGATACATGGTGGCATCGTAAGTACAGTACACTGCACTATTACTTCCACTTCTTATTCTCCTACATTCTATGTATACCCTGCCTCTCTCTCTCTCTGTCTCTAAGGCTTGCTTTTCCGTGGGGAGATTATTACATGGGGATATTTTTAGAGCAGGCTTTGAATCTACTCTCGCCTGCCTTTATTCTGTTGATGCTTCGACTATGTGCTTCGTTTGGTTTGGTCGCAGGTCTTGAGTTAACTATTTATATATACTGATAGTGATAATGCAGAGAATAGAAGAATACACTATACTGGTGCTACTACATGTATAAAATATACTACATGGGCATTATACAGATTAAAGATATGATAGTATGCTATACATAGTGTGTGCAGTATATTTATACACTACATTGTGTTCTCAGAAGAATAATGTGGATACAGATGCAGCTCTTCCAATACATTCATATATGAAGTACAGGGTGATATGCTATATTATGTGCAAGCTTCTGTTCCATGTTGGTTCTGGATATTTTGTTTGTTCTTGACTCGACTCTCCCGGTCCTCCCGTCCCTACTTACCCTACCTACTCTATCATGGAACAGCAATGAGCTATATAGTATCTATAACTTATGCACCGTATTCCGTATTCAGGATCATCCCGTTTTCTATTGACTAAGGCATTTGTTTTGTCCTTCTTGTCAAAAATGCGCTATATGCATTATATGTTTAAAAGTGTGTATAGTGATACATAGGGATTCCTCCCCATATGATAAATTGTGAAGTTCCAGGGTGAAAACAGCCGGGCATTGCCACTTTTGACTCATGTGTATTGTAGCATGGATGAAGGGTTTGCTTCTTCATGGCTACAGCCACGCCATGTTTGCGCCTGCTCTTCTTCCCCCCGACATCAAACAACAATGTATTTCTGTGCAACATTATTGGATGCGTTTTTAAAGGGTGGGTAGATTTATACTGCAGCTTATTGCTGGAACATGTTAGGGAGATTCTATATATATTTATAGAATTACATTTAATTGTGTGTGTATATATATACCGGGAAAATGGATTTTTCGGCACCCTGTATATATGCACATAATATATATTTACAATATTTCTACTGACTGCATCTGATGTAACGAAGTTATAGCCAATATATAGCAGGAGGGGTAACTCTGCTAAGAATTAACAACGATGATGCATGTGTCTAAGTATTGTATATCGTATTATACAGTTTATATGTAAGTACTTTTAGTACAAGAGGCGAGGATGGTTTGAACAAACGAAATACAAACGAAACCATAGCAAAAACATGGAAAGAAGGATGTAGTGGAAAGAACAGAGAAAATGAATAGGAGATTCATGCATGTAACAACGTAGGTTTATTGTAGGTTGAACGTCGTGAGTGTGGTGTGGTATTATGTAGGCAGAGAGGTGCATCATGATCATGATGGTGGACTCCTCACTCGCTTCGTTTCAATGATATAACATGAGCTATTCAGTTTTTTGAACTAATGGTTTAGTTGGACTATGTAATCTTGGTATGAAATGCACATAGGACATACCACTTAGTTAGGTAACTAATAATATTATAGAGGTGTTCTATGTGTATCTCTCGTAGCTTCTCACTTTTTATTTTCCAACAGAGTCTCAGTCGAGGAGTCGAGTCGCAGTGCAATCATTGTGATAATATTATGTGATATGTAATGAAATGAAGTACATGTACATCATACACAGATACATAGTAGACATCAAATAAAATATACCAAACCTTCGTTCGTTCTTCAAGCTCAGTCAATTCCTACGCTTTCCATATTAGCCGATTTATGGTTTGGTGTGTACTTCAAATGTATGCAGTCTTCAATGTTTTAAATTATTGTAACATCATTTATAAGTGCTCTCAAAGTTTCTTCAATCCAAACAGCAACAACAAATGCTGTCTTTTTCCTTGTTTTTTTCTTATATTGATACTGATATTTATTATATTGTTCTGTGTAAACGGTAAAAATGTTCATTTAATTTTTATGTGTGATGTTCTTTTACGTATTTATTATTTAGTTAAGGTTATATAGGTTGTTCGTGTCTTTCTGTCTATGTGATGCAATAGTCGAATTTCCCCAAGATTTACCTGTGTGGGATTCACTCTGGCGTTAAAACTCATTCAGCCGTTTAAGGAATATCTACACGAACAGATTCAAGGAAACCCAACATGATATTTATCATGTCCTGTTTGATGCTCAACGAAACACTACAAAAACTTCTCCAGGTGTCTCATGTTCATTGTACTTCATCAGGTGCTCTGGTGTTTTGGATTCCCGGCACCTGAAGGAGTGCAAACGATACGGACACTAATTCATCAAAGTTCATCCACATCTGCCATAAGAAATACATGCAACTAATACAAAAACAGTAACATATGCTACTTTGTACATGCAAACATAAGTTGAAATATTTTAGTGTACCTATATTTGTGATGTATAAATCAAACTCATTTTAATTAACAATTAAAGTATGTTATTGGATTGGATCTACAAACTCTACTGTATGATTTTAGTCCTCAATAAAACCTAATTGTAAATATATATGAAATAAAAAATCTGTGTAAAATAACAATGAACAGTAACAATGTAAATACATTACTTTTCATAAAAGCATACAAAATGGAATTTGAAATTCACACATTTGAACACTACCTATATCGTTATAGACTTATAGCAATTCGTTAAAATCACTGCATAATAAATTAACAACGATAGTATGAAAATTTGGCATTTGTAATGCCAGCCCTTTTGCATCGATTTTAATTAAGAATGGCATACTGGGAACAGTAATATTAGGAAAAGGGAAAACTCACGTGTTTTATCCGCATTTTTTCTTAGGTTTGCTGTGCCCTATTAAATACAGATTAGAGAGCATAAGGTAGGCACGATAAAGACAAATCGATTGGTCTGACATAGTTTGGTTTTTATTGTAAAAATGTTACACATTACGCGATAAATTCATTCATTGAAACCGGAGTGCAAAAAATGTTATACAAGCTCACTTAAAGTATACAGTTGTTAGAATATAGTTCTTGACTGTATATTGTGTATCAGCACAATAGCAGGGCAATTAAGTACAGCGTAGAATATATTATGATTTGTGCACTGATATTACACGAATTCGGTTGTAGACTACATTGTTTACTCTCACAGCAATTTGTATCAATTGATACGGGTAGCAATTTCACCATGCCACACACACAGTGCATATATACACACAAAACGCAAACCATAATAATATGCAAAACAAGTTAGCACGAGGAACATTGCAATCATAAAATTGGCTAGACTAAACAAATACGATAGAGACCGAAAATAATGAATAAACTTTTGTATCATTCATCGGAAACCCATTTTGAGCTGTGTGATACAATTGTTTGTTTTATTCGAGTCTTGTACTGTGTAGTCTGTACTGTATAATACAAACAAAGTTGTTGTACAATACATGGAGCAGGATCTCTGTTGATTTTGGCTGATGACAGTCATTGAGTCATGGAATTGTTTAACTTATTGCCCATTACCTAAGCAGTCTACTACATGTAACATGCACGTTCATAGTTCAGACACACTAACTATATATAAGTATTGATAGTTTGATAGTTTGCCAGTATATTGAAACATGATACACTAACTGAATGATTAAATGACATATCACTCACATGGTATCTATTATCTATCTATATTTAAGTATACAAACACTCTAGACCAATAATGCACACTGCATTTTATACCGTTGTTGTTGTTCCGACGGAATGCTCGTCTTTATTCATGCCATTTATACAATTACAGACTATTACCTACTCTATACGTAATGTACTATGTGCTATGTACGTATGTTTGGCAAACCTAGAAAAAACCAAACGCTAAAAGTTTTCACTCCTCCTTTATACGTACATTATGTTATATTTTAATGGAACCAGCGCAGTTGTGTAATGTGTAGCATGTTTTCTAAACATAAAGTAACATATAAATAAAACACACGTACTACGTAATCTACGTACGTACGTAACTTGGTATTTGTTATAAATATTATAATCCAGCATATTTTGTGCTGAATATTTAAAGAGAAGTTTCTTAGGACTGTTTACGCAAGAGTAAAAAATTGCTATATAACTGGAAACTGATACTTCTGTAGTGAATTAAAAAATAAATTGGTAATGTGAACTGCAGAAAATGTATATCTGAAAAGATGTAATTGAACAAAAAAAGTATAGGAATGATATGACGGTCTGTATCTGCATTCTGTACTTTATAACTAGTGTATTAGTGTACCTATTCAGATAGTTTGGGATTTATTAATTTATGACACACGTGTCTACACATTAGCCATGCATTAAAATGTTTACATTTACAGTGTACTATAGTATGTACTTTTGCATAAACGATATTTATAACCATGCCTAAACAACTCTGTAGTACCTACTATTTTATAACCTGCATTGGATATGATATTAAGCATGGCATATTGCATGATTCGCCTTTATAAATCATAATTTGTGGAAACCAACTTTTAGAATTCATGACAGCCACATATAAGACCTAATTGTAAGATGTATGGCTCTTATTCACATTAAATGTATCAGTAAATTAAATGGGTATAGGTAAAGGTGTATCTTTTAACTTTTTTTAAAAATTATCCTCAGTTTGAACTTTTTATAACATTATGAACATCCTAAGGTAAACTGCTTACAACATAATAAATATACCATAAGCAGCTACAATAACATAAGGACTATACTATCATACTGTATATTATACAATTACGAATGTGCATATAAAGTAAAAATAACCTTTAGCTCATCCGTACACAACTATCTAGTTTAGAACTACATAATGTGCCAATACTTAAAAACAATAAAATTGCTGCACGTGTTTCAACTTTTAATTTTAATTTTAAAAAGTTATTCACTGAAATGCATAATTTGTTTGTTGGTACAATTAAGAACAATTCAAGTTAATGTACTGCCTTCATGATAACAGGATAGATACTATGATTTTCAGCACTTTTTAACCAAAATGATTGATTTGTATAATGTGGAGATAATAATTAATTCCCTTTTCTAGGGAAAAGGTGATATAAAGGAGTACTAGGTATATGGATGCTTGATAATGATGATAAACCACTAGCTATTGTAAAGTAGAATATTTATACTCATGCAATCAGCCTTGTCTTGTGTGGTGGTTGTCCACATGGAATTTTCTGGCTCTTCTAATTGTACATAAATTTAACATACTACATAGAATTGAGACTTGGTCTCGTATTCTAGTAATACATTCTCATTGCTGCATTAACATTTTGTCAACTTAAAACAAGACATTTGGTAACAGTGTTTGCTTTATGTAATGTGAATGCGAGCAACGAAGCCAAAGTTCAAAGTCCTTGTCGTCTGCATATCAATATTATTTCGTCAGCTCATTCCAATGAAAACAATTTCTCTCATCTGTTTCACAATTATAACCAGTCTCATGGATTACGACTTTGTAATTTAATTCCACTCAACCTTCACTGTTGCATCCTGTGAAGAATGTCTAATGTCTAGCCTATAGGTGCATACCTTTGTACGATAAGACCTGACATTTCTTTGTAAAAACGCTGGCCGTAATGTGTTGCTCTTCACGATAATCCTTTAATTGTCTCATTAAGAATTTACGACTATCAAGTAACAGTAACGACGTATGTAATAATGAGCCTTACTGCATTGCTATTCGTTTATTATCAAATTGACCATTCATCACTTTGCATTTATGTTTGCATTTACCAATTATAATCACGGATGTGTCACACAGTCACACGAAGTTGTCGTTTATTGGCTCATTGTAAGGTATAAGTCTCTTCCCTGCAACATAACACAATATATTATTGTCACAGCAGTCATTTAGAAACTTTTACTCACACACAGACATAGACATACCCATTCGTATGAATACAATATACATACAATACAATGCAGAACAGTTTCACAGATCTTAATATTGATTTTTTTGCTGCAGTACTTTCATTTCTAACAATTGTATGGTATTTTACATAGTTGGTTCGCTAAATTAAATGTTACGCAGGTAGAAAAGGGCAATATAATTTGCTTTTTATCTTTAGGTAATATGCACAAAATTCCATACACATCTTGCAGTATGCAATGGCAAGGCAAAACCAAAAAATATAAAGCTCTCATTCATTGTACTTACTAATGCAAATGAAGAAATCAAATAGAAGATGGTCCAGATTACAATAAATTAAAGTAATTACAGTACAGTGATACTGATAGTGTAGGCGTATTATATTACATATTTATTGGAATACTGTAGGTACATATTATTGTTAATGAAAAAATTACTATCCTAATGTGATGATACGAAGTAAAGTTCTAGTTTATGCAAGATAAAAATCCGGAATATTTTAGATGCGTCTAAAAAATAAAGTAGCAGCATAAATATTAAATGTATTGTAATATCTTTAGATTATCGCCTTCTATTTTCACTTAATACATACTACAATTAGTTAAAGTTACAAGGAAAATTTTCTTATAAAGTTTCTTACAAAAAGAATATTTTCGGTGTGGATAAATACAATATACAGACGCATGTTTAGTGTTCTGTTCGTATTAAATCAATATGTTATACAGTAGTACTTATAATTCCTGTATAGTCTAGCTTCACTTTTACCAAAATGGAGATTCAGATAAGTTAAGTAATAACTAGTACAAAGTAGAACTTAAGTAAAAATTGTGAGTATTTATATTTTATAATCAACGAATGAACTATCTATCTATATTAAGCAGTTAGTAATACACTAAATATTGCATACAAGTAATAAATTGCATATAGTGCCTTACCACCCTTTCATCCTTTCTCTATACTAGAATACTGAGTACAAGAGCTATCGAATTCGGTATTACATAGCAATGATTTTTTTATTTAATCTGACTAAAAATAGAAGAATTCATTAGTTGTTATATAAGTCTGTTAATTATAATTAACTGGTACGTTTAGATAGTTTAAAGAAATAGCTATACTTTATGTGCCTTTACGTGCATGTACATATAAAAGAATAAAAGTAATATGAAACGAATGAAGACTTTTCGGCAATTATTGTTAACTGAAATGAAATGCAAGCTTTACATCGTAAAAATTGCAAATAAATGTAACATACATATCGTTGTAAAATAAAAGTTCGGATCACATCCGAATCTTTTTAAAAATGCAAAAAGATGAACATATCTCTAATGCCTATATATACATACTCCTTTACACAAATATAATACAAACTTGTGCATACATACATACATACACAGTTGTAAGTAAGCTGCAGAAACAGTGGAGGTCGATATTTTGTGAGACAGACTCATGGACTAAATGTTTTAAGCTCCACATGAATTTATACAAGTCATTTTTGCCATCTTCTGGGAAGCCATAGGTCTATAGCCGAGGAAAAATTAGTGATGTCGCTCTGAACAGTGGATTGTTCTGACTATTTTCTGACTGCCTGTGCCTGGTTCAATTATAGCATACCATTTCGACTTATCTACTACACACCTTTATTACATAGCATAAAATATATTCTACACACCTATACCTAGGCTAGGCTCATTTACTATTGCTATACTACATAGCTAGAACTAATGTATTAGGAAATTATTTGTGGCTGGTTTTGTGTATTCTACAAAGGTACTATCTCTCATACAACAGCCTTTAGTTTATTCTATTCTGTACTGTCGAATTACCAAAGATTATTAAATTATACATTATACATTACATAGCGATATTCATTAACAAACTAAAACTGAGCTATAGAGAGACTCTCACAGCAAAAGTAAGTACACAATAAAAATACTTTACACAGACTTTAATAAGTTAGCAAGAAGCTGTATGTGTATGTGTATGTGAATGTGTTGTGTATGTTGGATTGTATGTAGTTGTATTGTATGAGTTGCTGATTTTGTGTGAGCAAAGTTAACTAAAGGAGATTATTAATTTGTAGGAGGCAGAGCCAGAGAAGAGTGAAAAGGACGAAAAGTTGAAGTAAAGTCACGTCACTCACGTCAACCGCAAAGTCATAGAAAGAGATACGGGCAAGAATCGCCAAGTGGAGGAGGATCATCATCATCTTCATCACCAGCAAAATACCAAAAGTCTTTTTCAGTCTTCTTCAGCACCACCACTTCAAAAAGCAGCCGAATCTGAAGAGAATTGCACTCCGGCGAATTCCAGATCAAAACTACATTCAACATTTCAGGTGACAATTCAAACATATTTTTAGTTACCATTTTGTTGGCAATGTTAGAAAGTTAGTTTATTTTACTTTATTGTCTTTTCACAATTATTATTGGACATTCATCATTGGACATTGGATCTAGTTCTTGTCGGTATTTGGTATTTGTCATTTGTTTGTTTGCTTTTGTATGTATGTAACATTATTTCATATTTGACAACTATAGTACTACAGCAGACAGATTGACAGTTGCCACTTGACTGACTTGACAGACAAGGTCCTGATATTTTGAAGATAAAGCTACAGTTTGACAATATGACAGGCACACACAGTATTCAGAACCGAATTTTATCAATTTATGACAATAATGACAAAATGGTCAAGTGTCAGAGTAAATCGACTTTTTGTAACATTTACGGTTTCGAAAATCAGTTTGGGAGAAGTTGATGACCAATTTATTATTAAAATATAAAATTGGTTTTCAATTATGATTTACATCCCTCTCCCATTTATCTGTATAATTATTTTTTAATTTTATATAAAGTTGGTATTCAAACATTCTTCTGGTGTTTTAGCATGTAGAAAAATGTTTTGATATGGTTGGATGAATATAGTGTTCCAAAAACGTGATTTGATGCATGTTATTATATAATATTCGGGGAAAATACTGTAGTTGTGATTTCATAGTATCATTAATGAAAGTATGCTAAGATGTTTCAAATGTTGTATTCATTTATTTAGAATGCAAATGCCAAGGAATAAAAATGAAAGCATTTTGGCAGCTTCCTTAGATTATGTTAAGGTTCACTGATTTTATGCTTTTGTTGTACATTTCAGTGAGAAAGTAGAAAGCTACAAGCTTGAAAATAAAATATTGTCAATCTCCTAAATCATTTGAATAAGTAGCAGCCATGGATGAAGAATATGATGCGATTGTTCTCGGAACTGGTCTTAAGGTAAAATAATTTTTCCTTGTCACCTGCATGGTCGACTTTTTGTAGTACTTACTAGTAAATGTATGATTACAAATTACAATGATTAGCATACCATATTATCGTTGTATTAATAAAAATATGGTTTCAAGAAGGATAAGTTGAATTTAGAAATGTACTAAGTATAAGAATTTATTTTGCTTATTAGGAATGTATCTTGAGTGGAATGCTATCGGTATCCGGAAAGAAAGTTTTGCATATTGACCGCAATAAGTACTATGGAGGAGAATCCGCATCAATCACTCCGTTGGAGGATTTGTTTTCCAAGTTTGAATTTCCTCAACCCGATGAAACATACGGACGGGGGCGTGACTGGAATGTGGACCTAATACCAAAGTTTCTAATGGCCAATGGTCAGTTGGTTAAATTGCTCATCCATACTGGAGTAACTCGTTATTTGGAGTTCAAGTCAATTGAAGGTAGCTATGTCTACAAGGGAGGTAAAATCTCAAAAGTACCTGCCGATGAAAAAGAAGCACTTACATCCGGTACGCTAATTTGTTTTTGTAGACAATGCTAAAATAATAACTAATATTATAAATAAATTACATTTTTGTTTTCGATGAATCTTTTACCCTAAAACATGTCTCATATTTGTAGATTTAATGGGACTGTTCGAGAAACGGCGTTTCAAAAACTTTTTATTGTACGTTCAAGAGTACAATAACGACGATCCAAAAACTTGGAAAGATTTTGACGCTCGGACCCAGACTACCATGCAACTATTTGAAAAATTCGGTTTAGATGCGAACACTCAAGATTTCACTGGTCATGCTCTGGCTCTACATCGAGATGATGATTTCCTTAAGGAACCAGCTACCGATACAATCAGACGTATTAAGTTATATAGTGAGTCATTGGCTCGCTATGGTAAAAGTCCATATTTATACCCTATGTACGGTCTTGGAGAACTTCCTCAGGGATTTGCACGGTAATTCCTTCTCTCAAATTGTTATTGTTTTATAGTTCTTTCTACGCTATGAGACTAAACTATATAGACAAGTGAAAAAGTAAATGACGTGTATTAATCCTTCTTTTTATTAATGTTTAGTTTGAGTGCGATCTATGGAGGAACTTACATGCTTGACAAGCCGGTTGATGAACTTGTCGTTGATGAGACTGGAAAAGTTATTGGCGTTCGATCTGGCGAGGAAATTGCTAAGTGTAAACAGGTATATATGTACATTTTTTACAATATTGTACGTGATTGATGTAATTTCCTAAGTTTCCTAAATATAAACGTGACAAACCGTATTTATATTGATAGAAACGCTTTTATGTAACCTGTGTATAATGAAATTACAGGTTTACTGTGACCCAACCTATGTACCGAACCGAGTAAAAAAGGTGGGCCAAGTCATTCGTTGTATTTGTCTAATTGATCATCCCATTCCCAACACCAAAGACGGTCTGTCAACACAGATAATTATTCCTCAAAAGCAAGTCAACCGTAAATCAGGTATGGTATAATATTTTAGAGAAATTAGTAGACCTGTTGATGAACTGACAGATGAAGGATGAGGGTGTCTTCCTGTGTCTTTTAAATATTTATACTAATGCAAGTGTTTTTTACAGACATTTATGTGTCTATGGTAAGCTACACTCACCAAGTAGCTGCTAAAGGTTGGTTCGTTGCAATGGTATCTACCACTGTTGAGACAGCCAATCCAGAAGAAGAAATCAGACCTGGATTGGCGTTGTTGGGCCCAATAAAGCAGAAGTAAGAAAATACTAAAAATCTTAGCTCAATTCTCATACTTCAATTATTTTGATGTATTTGTGACCACGTTGTAACAATTGTTTGATTCTCTCAGGTTTGTCACTGTTTCGGATTATTTTGAACCAAGTGAAGATGGCAAAGGTTCTCAAGTGTTTATTTCAACATCATACGATGCTACAACCCATTTCGAAACTACGTGTTTGGATGTGTTGGATATTTTCAAACGCGGCACTGGAGAAGATTTTGACTTTTCCAAAGTGAAGCATAACCTAGGCGAAGAAGATCAGTAAGGAAACTAGGGATGATGTTTATGAAGCTATAGCATTAGCACAATACTATTTCTAAACTTACTTTTTATTATGTTGGTTGTTAAGTTTCTGTTATTGAGTTAAATATCGGTCGATGGCATAATCTTAGTAATCTTAAAGCGATTGGTAATTAAAAATCAAATAATAGCCATTCTTCTTGTATGTATGAGTTCAGATCAGGCTCGAATTGTTTATCTAAGGTCTCTGTACTGATTTGAATTGACTGTCAGCACAAGTAGGAATGGAATGATACGAATGGATGAATGATTAGAGCAGTAATTATAATATACTTATATTATATTATGAAGTTAAGTGATTTGATTGATTAGTACGAAGCTATAATATTTCAGTGATCCTATAGCCAACAAGCCAATTATGCCAATCAGGCTTGTGTATATTGACTAATGAAATGTAGCATTGTGATTGCGAGAAAAGTGTATGAACGTTGTAATGTGTATAGGATAAAGGACAAGGACGAATTGAAACGTGAAACGACAGACGTTAGTAGAGGTATGATGTAATGATCTTAGAAAGTGTCTCTTCGGTCGAAATGATATTGTTAATTGTTGTTATAATTATCCTTAAACATGTTTTGCTCATTTCTTCTACGTATGTTTCATTTATATATTTCAGGAGTGGCTATATTCCAGCTTTTCTGTGTTAGGATAAATTAAGAGTAATTATTACATTGTAAAAGTTACCTTCTAAATTATCTTTATGATTATTATTTAAATGAAAAATTAAATGTATCTCATTTTCCTTTACATTATTATTTTCATCCTGTTCGTATACCATTACAACAGTTTTTACGTTATTAGTTTATATAGCACTTACATACCTAAAATGAAAGTAGATGCAGTCAAAACTAAAGAAATACTATATAATTACTACATTTAAGCTTTACTTACATTACAGTAAAAAGAAACTAGAGTTAAAGTGGAAATACAAAACCTTCAATGCTTATATAAAACATGATTCAATGGCATGACTTGACTATAAAATACTTAGGTATGATATAACTTTACTGAATTACTAAGAGCAAAAGTAACTGAGAAAGAGAATTGCAAGCAAAACTATTATACAACGCGAAAAGATCAAAAACCACCCACGAAAAAGTGAGTTAGTTTACAGATGACAGGCTTTCTAATAATTCATGTGTGCTTTGTGCAAGAATACACGCAACGTACGTATGTAATGTATTACGAGCTGATACATTCCTCAACTTATTTTCTCAACTGTTTAAGTCTGTATTCGTAAACAGAGTAAACACAGACAATGTTTTGTAACTGTATGCGTGTGCTGTGCTGTGCTATACTACTATATAATATACCACTACTACTAACTATCCCATTGCCAACTCAATCGGTAGAAATAACTGTAATAATAACGATAACATGTATGTAATCTATATTGTGGCTAAAAATCAGAAAATCTAGTGTCTTCTCCTGTAATTATTACTAATGTTATATAATATAAATGATTATGTACGGATGATACTACCATGATTTGAAAAGATCCGTGAGAGTGTAGCTTCATATCATGAGAACGGGATTTGGAAAATGCTTGCTTAGATAATCTAAATCGTAAGCGTTTATACTACCAATACTAATTACTAAAACACTTTAAAAAAATCAAAATGTACCCGTAACCCAATTTCGTACGGAAAATACCTTTTAGAGTTGCTACTACATAGAACGTACAGCTATAAAATGTAATGCAATTTTGGATAAACTATCGTTATTATGATTGATTAGGTAATTAATACTGTTACTACATTAACATCAATATAATTCTGTTGTTGGATGGATAATACAGTTTTTTAAATAGTGTATTGTATTGTATTGCTTTTTAAAAAACTCATTATTGTCTGACTTGACTTGATACAATTCTCTAGATGAGTAATGAGTACCTACATATAATTATTATGTAGATTTATGATGATGTGGATGAGTATTGATTACCTATTGATTACTAAATACAATTACTATACAATTTATTAGTAGTTAATTTTGACCTTTAGTAGAATAGGACTGCCTAAGAATTTTATCTCAACTCTAGTTTCATTGTGATGTATGCAAAAGTATTTCTAATCTTGTGTAATGTTGTACCGAGGTAGAAATCTTTTATATATTACCTATAGCGAAAGGCATCATTTCACCATATAATCAATGTAACCATTAATTACTATTACCTATTGCTAAGCTGATTGGAATAAAATTATCAATGCTGTCTGCTGTTGGTGTCGTATGGGAAACATTTGCTCAATTAATTGATTTAGCACATTTTTCTGCAAATGAAAAGCTCATTCATGTAATCTTTATCTCAATTTCATGTCGTTTTGTTGGGAAAACACAATAGTATGTAGTACGTAAATTCGTTAACAACGCTATGTCTAGAATTTATTCTTAAAGTATCAAGGTTACATTATCTTATGAATTCCAGATAGACTAAGATTATTTGAAACATTTAGTTATTCTTGAGTTGCCTTCACATTTGAGAATTTTGCTTGCTACCCTCATGTTCCTTTTGCAATCCAGGAAGGAGTGTGCATCGATATAATAATATTATTATTGATCATGATTTAAAAACGATGCGGTATACGTAACAATAATAATATTATTATCTTGTTAGTTTAGTGTATGTATATTTTTAGATCTGTATAGTATAGCTAGTTATTTTTTAGAAATCGTAGGTATTATATAGTAGGTATGTATTAATGTTATAATGGGGTGGGTGGAATTTGACGATAACGCTTGTAAACGATAATAATTAAAACTGTAACTCGGAAGGATTTACTCACAACACTACAACAACATGAACATAATATATTTTCTTACATAATCAGCGACTTACTTATTCACTAATCGAACACGCAGACATTATTTTTATCACGATACATAATACGCACATTGTTTGCTAGTAGAATGCTTCCTGAGAAAAACAGAGCTTTCAGATTCACCGGTCGAAAAAATATCCTCCCAAATCATCAATGATAATAATATTGTTTAATTTTAATTACACAACATGTAGGCAGTAATAATAATAATACATAGTAATATAAAAAGGATTAAAAAGTTAAATTTGATGCAAATCAACAAAATAGGGATTTAAATTCGTTTGCATCAATTCACACAAAGTTATAATGTTACGTATATAGGTGTATGTAATAATATTTATGACGGGATGGCTCAAAGATCAAGATCATTTTTTAAAAGCAAAATTTGAACCACATACAACATGTACATGGCTTAATCAACAAGAGTATATCAGTACTATAAACAATCAATGTAATTTACTTGTAGAAGTGTAGTACTAGGTACATACTACACATACAGACACATATTATAAGTATAAACCAAGTCAAGTAGTTAAGAAACATAAAATATTATTAATTGCTCATTTCTGTGAGTGAGTTCAATAATTAATTAACAATGATATCTGTCAGTAGTATAGTAGTTCAGTGGAAAAATCAATCTACCTACGTAGCTAGGTAGATAAGTTTTATATTGACAAAGTTATATACGAAAAAACTGTCAATAATTAACAAAGTAAAGCTACTGCAGACCAAGTTTATCATCTTCTGCAGTATTGTCAAATACTTGAAAAGCATCATTGTAATAAGAGTAATATATTATTATTATTATCGATAATTTATATCGTAGTATCGCTATAAGTTAAATGATAATTCTGCCATTGTTTTTTAAAGTAGTTTTTAATTAACTTTGAGGCTCTGGCGGTGGTTGAAATGGTCTCCATCGAAGACAGGAAGAATCAATTTGTCTTGTTTCCCCTCTTCTTCTTACTCTTTCTAAATATTCTTCTAATACGTCTTGCTTTTTGAGAACGAGATGTTTTCCCTTCCAGTATTTTAACATACCAAGGAATTGCAAAGTTGATACTAAGTCAGCGCTAGTCACACCTAACTCTATACTCAGATCTGAAATACACATAATATTTATAGTTTATAAGTTATGCTTTGAGAAAAAGATGAAACAGAGAAAATCTATGTATTGTTTTGTGTAGTAAATACATTACCTTTGACATTCATTTCTCGACTAGCACAAGCACACATTCTTCTTAGAACAGCATCCTTCCAATATGAACGATATGAAATGAGACCCAAATCAGAAAGAGGCTTTTCAGGGGATCCTACTTTACCTTCAACTCTGGTCAACAAATAACCTGTTAAGAGAAACAAAATCACGATCATGGCATTTTCTCATATAGGTCATTGGCAAATGATGGTGATGGTAAGAACAATGAAAAGTATTATATATGTATATAAAGTTTCATGAACTTACTAAAGTCAATTAATAGTCTACCGAATCCTTGTCTTTGATACGGAGGTAGTGTCAGTATGCATGAGACATTGTAGTTTAAAAACGAATTTTTTTCTTTGGAGAAATAGCCGACTAAATGACAACCCTGTGAGTCAGCTAAAGTCATTACGTAAAATAAAAATGGATCTACATCTAAATACAATGTTTTATGATCCAGAAAACATTTTGCTAGTAAACACAAGTTTTGGCAATACGTCTTCTGTGTTTTCCCATCTACTTCCCAAACTGACAGCCTGTCTTTCCTGAAATCAACAAAGTATCACGAATTTAGTATTAAAAACTTAACATCGAGCTTTTTACTATTGGTATATTGTATGCACGCATTTCCTACGATTCATCGAAAGTATATACCTATAAATTTCATCACCAGGAGGATGTCTCCATACACATTTAGCACAATGACGACGTAATACCGTACCACTTTGCAAAGGCTTTAAACAAAATTCACATACAAATAATCGTCTACAATGACAAAGTGGTTCGGCATAAGGGCTTTCGCACCAACAAGACATTTCATATCTTCCCATTGCTATACTCCGGTGACTGATTCCTTCCCCTTGCTCCGTTTCTATTCTTGCAGCAGCAACAGCTAAAGCGTCGTTCCATAAACTCAGGTCATATTGAGAACACAATCCTATGAATTCCCAATAAAATTATTAGTCTCAGCTTTGACACATATAAAATATAAAAATGTCTACTATTTTGCAATCTCAGCTATAAAAATACCGTCTTTGGTTTCTTCGGCTTTCATATCTTTTGATTTCGCAATCCAATTCTTGGCTTCATGGGATAATTTTGAAGGTTTCTTAAAATGGGGCTGATTAGGAACGTAATATCGCTTTCTTTCTATTTCTCGTTTATGTCTCTCACCAGCATTTTCCTGCAAAGAGAAAGATTTCATAAAACAAAAAATATATACACATACCTATACAATAGGTACGTATGTATTAACGTACATGCATGAAGTATATTTCAATAAAAATTGAACACAATTTCAAAAGTATTTAGATATAAATACCTTGCATTCTTCAGTACTGAACCCGTGATACTTCGGACAAGTAGGGAGCAAACAATGACTTGGAAAAATTCCGCTAAGATGTCCAAAAGAGTCGCAGCCAGGAAAAGGACATTTTCGTTCATTTTCCTCATCCTCATCATCCAATGGCCGCCTAACAATTTTCTGACTACTTTTAGCTGGAACTCTAATTAACGATCTAGGTTCATCTGAAAAATCACTGTCCCATGGTGAAGCGTGTGGTTGAGATTGCGAAAGGACACTAAATGTCATGACTGGAGATTTCTTGGATGAGCAGGATTTTGGCTTAGCACCTACCGTTTGTATACTGTTTTTAATGGAGTCAAACAGTGAAATGCTATCCGGGTTGAACGTTGTCGTCGTTGGAATTGTCTTACTCTTAACAGTTCTACTTCTCTGACGTCTTGTAACTGGTCTCTTTCTGGCAGTGGACAAAGTGGGTGGGGAGACTTTCTTAGTTGTACTAGTTGGAGATTTTGGGTTACCACTAAGACTAGCTGCTTTCTTATTTTCAGAATCACTACTAGAATCGGAAGATGATATGCTTGAAGAAGCTGTACTAGAAGCTAGAAAAAATTAGAAAACATTAACACCACAATTAGTTATGAGATAACAATCTTCATGGTGTTCTTCAGAATAAAGATCGTTAAGAATTAATAAACTGCAGAAGAATAAGAATATACTAACCTGATAATGACGAGGTAGAATCAACTTTAGGAGGGGGAGGGGGCGGTACTGGTGATGCTCTTTTCTTGGGTCGTTCTTTATCAACTGGTTTCTTTTTACTACTTGAGCCACCAGACGCATTTGTGGAACTGTTATTTGTGGTTGCTGCATTCTTTTTGATAGTAGCAGGTAATGCAGGCGGTGGTTTACCGGCATCCGAATCTTCACTTGAGTTATCGGGACTGAAAATGCTTTTGGTTGATTTTCTTTGGCTAGCAACCACCACGCTGCTTTTACTGGGAGCAACCACCGCGTTACTTTTATTAGACGCAACCACCACGCTGCTTTTATTAGAAGCAACTGCCACGCTGTTTTTATTAGAAGCGGCTGAAACGCTGTTTTTATTAGAAGTAGCTGAAACGTTGCCTTTATTAGAAGCAACTGCCACGTTGTTTTTACTAGAAGCCACTACCACACTGCTTTTCGAAGCAGCTTTAGAAGAATTACTTGTATTGCTTTTGTTGGAATTGACTTTCTTAGACGCCCCCGTGGAGTTGACACTATTACTCTTTACACCATTCACAGTCGCTGTTACTTTCTTCTTTCCAACGGATAATGAAGGTGACGGTCCATTCTTTACCGGTGGAGTAGAACCGACAGCCGGTTTCGTAGGAGCCTTTTTGATTTGCACTGGTGCAGCCGAACCGGATTCAGATTCTTTAAAGTTTACAAGTTCACAGTTTGATGAAATATATGATATGTATGTGTAAGAAATTGTTTAATGCTGTCATGAAAATGAATGTACAGAACTATGCAATTACCAGATGATGACGCGACAAAGTTTTTCCGTCTGAACGTTTTCGCAGCAGCGCTGGATTTGCTAGGAATGGTTTTAGTATTAGTAACAGATCCACTTGTTCTGCTTTTATTGTGGGTTGAACTGCTTCCTACATTATTGCTAACTGCTGGCTTTTTCGGAAGAGGTGTACCCTTTTTGTTCGCTACTTTCTTATGACTTGGAGTTGGTGTTATGGCATTCTTCTTTTGAGAACCTTTACTAGTTCGACTTGTGCGGCTAGCCTGGCTGCTTGCTCTGTTCAGAAATGAATTTTGAGGGTTTACGTTCCATACTTTTGTAAAAATGGTATTCATATCATATCCATACAAATTCATACAAAACACTAAGGTGCAATGGAGAAAAATCTGCGAATAGTAAATACCTGGAAGCTTCTGTATCGGAAGAACTGGAGTCACTTCCTGATCCGGATGACGACGACGATGACGATGAGGCGGACGAGGAAGAGCCAGAAGAAGAAGAGTTGGTACCAGAACTCCTGGACGAAGCAGAACGAGATCTTGTAATCATAGTGCTGTTCGGCGTATGATTTTGGTTGGCACCCCCGGTGTTTGTTGAAGGGCCATGAGAGCGATTCCTAGCAATAAAACAGTAAAATCCTTGTTAAAGTTGTAGTGTTAGATAAGGATTAAACCTGCAATATCAATCACGATAATAATTAAAATAAGTAACAAACTATGATTTTCTCACCTCTGCATTGTATTGTAAAATGCAGCAAGGAATGCCCTGTTTACTTTATTCAATTTGTTGTCAATTGCAATTTATTGATTATCACAACTTTCACGAAGATAATGTAGGGATTTGGATACTTGAAAGGGGCCTTGGTTAAGTTTGAGCTATTATGCTATATAGTGTACATGATTACGACTATAGAGCAACATACTATAAGTATAATATCACCAATAAAGTAATCTTGATCTGTCGTATTAAAACTAATCCAAATCACTCTTGCGACATACTTCAATTTAAAGCAAATGCATTTGGATACAGTAGACTCTTATATTCTTCTTCATCAATATTGATTGCCAGTAAGTTCATCCAGTGTCCAGCAAGCCACACAAGGTATAGAAGGGTTGTCACTGAAGCGTTACTGCAATTAAAATAGATGTTGTAAATGTAATTATTAGCTAACAATTTCTTCATTCTTTAGCTATACACAAGATTATGTAAGAGTATAGCATTAACACGACTTATTTACCATACCATCTTATCATCTTAAATGATCTAACGATTCAACAAGCGTTATGTTTCGGTTCTGTTGACATGTGCTTACTTACTTAGTGCTTATACATACAGAGAAAATACTATTGAATTTTTGCCTACAAATTGTACATACGATTTAAGAAAATAAAAATGAATACATGTACCTATGTTTGTATATACATAACCGTCAATTAATTGTCAAAATAAACAAACAACAATCATTCATAAAGTTGTATGTTTATGTAATTGCTTCAGCTACCATTGCTATACTGTATAGTAGCTCTTATTCACTTTGTATTAATTACAGCTTTCCCTATACAAATACGAATCATAAAACTCACAATTAGTAATTAATAATATTAAATGGACCATAAAAATGAGTGTCAGCAACAGTCAGAAATGATCCACCAACACAAGGTAACCGAAGGTACTGGCCAAGGTCAATGTCAACCATTCATGAACTATTATGGCACAGACAGTGTCTTATACAACATTTTTACCTCCATAGAATTTTAATCCCTTATACTACCCTATGCATTAATTTCAATTCAACATTACTGTGTTAAAGAATCAAAAATGATCGTACATGTATACATACAACATAAACATTACAAATCCCTCATACACATTACATACTTAGGTGGAATACTTCAGGAACTGTACAATATCAGTTAAACTTAACTTAACAAAAACATTTGTTCACACATTATATATGTAGAACTCACCTTGATTGATGTATTTTTATTGATCTTTTGTCTTTCCAAAACAAGCATCAAGGATATAAATAATAGTGAAACAAACAACAAACAAAAGTCACTTCATTATATTTTGTATTTAATAACTCTTTGCTCTGTTCTAATAATAAATTCTGTTTTAAATCGTTTGTGTGTTTAATTCCAGTGTTTGTGTTAATTTGAATTTGGATGAATAAGCTGTGAATGTTAATGATTATTTATGTTTTTATGTGTTATGTTAATTCTAACGAGATGTTATTTATGTACCTCAATCACTATCTACTATCTAAAGGTAATTATTATTATGTGTGTGTATGTAGTAGTAGTAGTAGTAATATGAGTGCTAGTAGTATGTGGCTACGATACACAGGAGAGATTTACTAAGCTGACAGACTTCTTATGTACAGTAAAATCTCTATATATAAATATGCTTGTACATACTTCCCTCCCGCATAAAGGTGTTTAGCTGTAGTTCGTCTAACTAACTTAAAACATAGTTTTATGCGCAGGTATACGAAGTATACTTGAAATACTTCTATCCCACCGAGTCTATCTGTGTAACTCTAAAAGCTTCTGTATGTGCTCACATACACAGATTCTTCTTTACAACAGTCTTTCTTTACTTTACAATTGCAAGTGCACACATAATATTCAATACATCCATCCACATCCATCCAAACATCTTCCACTAAATCCTACTTACTTTACTATAAGTACACATAGATCTTTGAATCTCTGCATATAAATGTATAATAAAATAAAAATATACCATTCATGTATACCTATATGCACATACTCACATAGCTCATCTAGTTTGTAAAGTATGTGATGAAAAAACAATGGCGTATACACACTTAGCTTTTCGGGGGAGCTTAAATAAGTAAATGCTTAACGGACTAAACAATAGTATTGGTAATTAATTGAGAGAAATTGAAAATGACGGAAGAAAATTTCGAAATTGTATGTAAGGGGGGATTTGTTTCTCCCGACTTTCTATGTATGTATACGACCTTGATTAAAATCGTTTACTGTTGATGTTGGTATAGGACGCAGAAAAGGCTCTATGCTTGGATAGACTTTTGTGTTTACAGTTTAGTTTGATACTCTGTGTGAGTTGTACGGTGTACATGCGTGATGTTCCATCAACCTCCCCAACCGCTGTGTTCAAAACTATCAACAGTTTCATTGATGCAATTTTGTGTAAATGGCTGGGGTAAGTTTTTATACAAATATTTTATTTAATTAATTTATGATAAAATGCTAGTAAAGCTGAAAGCGTGTTCAAGATGTAGACATAGTTGCTGGTGTTAATTGTTGTGTTTTTAAATCTTTTGCAATTAAAGGTGCTTTAAAAAACGCTATTTGTCATCGTTGATTTGAGCTAAATTGAAGCAATTGAAAGTGACGTGTGGAGGACTGTGGATTGTGGAGGACGTGTGTCAAAGTCTCAATTCTAATGATTCGATGCCATGACTAATGTTGAATGATGAATTACAATGACTAAACAGTTAAGGTAGGCGTTGGGCTGAATTTTATCATCTAGTTATAATTGGCTTGTTATAAAATATAAAACTATTTCGTACAACGTTTAATGACATTAACATTAGTGATATTGTTTTTTGTTGTATAGGTCACAGATGGGTCCAGTAAAAAGAATATAAAAACTCTTTGATTGTCCTGATTGCTTTAAAGAGGACATAAACACGGATGAGATCAAGATATTTTATCAGACAGACTGGATCTTTTCAAATAGCTGCATTAAACAACATCACTTTCGAACTATAAAACGTCTCAAAGTCTCAAATTAGTAAACACGGTAAGCTAGCATTTCCTTTGATCAAACGACGGTTTGTACCAATTAGTACAAAAGTATATACAATTATAATATTGTTGTAATTAATTTAACAATTTAATTACAATGTGGGATGTGAGATTAATGAGTTAACTGGAAGATGGCAAGATTTGTGAACATAACAATCTATAATATCTACTTCATATATTTATTTTAGTGGCTCATCTGAAAAATAGAATATTGTTGAGATTACTCAATGAACCGGTAGAATATACATTCTACCGGTCCATGATATATGATATATTCAGGTTAGTTTTTTAACTGTCAGAGAAAATAGCTCTGCCCACGTCCTTGGCATTTTCATAATTAGACAATTAATTAAATGAACATTTGAATATACGTCGACGTACTGCAGAAATTTATTTTATGTTGACAGTTGGAATACTGACAGGATGGAAAAGCTAAACCAAATTGAAAATGGTTTAAGCATATTGCGAGATGCCTCACGTCAAAATGAACAGCTTACCGTTCACTTGGTGGGGATCCTGGATTCCTTTGAAGATCGAATTGGTCGTCTACAAGACACTATCCTTCCTGTGTATCAGCAAACAGAAACTCTTCGATTAAAGCAACAAAATCTAGAGAAAACGCTGAAATTAGTAGACGAAGTAATTAATTACTACAATGTGAGCAAGGATATGGACGCAATAATAAAGAATGGACCATCCGGTAGTTCATTACACGATTTTCTAAATGCAATGAACAGTATCGAAAATGCCGTTAAATACTTTGAAGTACACAACTCTCAATCAGTCGAATTGGAAAATTTGTTGTCATTATACAACACTGGAGGGGATGCACTCAATAAAGAGTTTCGGGATATGTTGACAAGATACTCCAAAGTGTTACCATCTGTCGCAATTCTCGAAATGATTGAAGATGATCAAAATTTTCAGCAAAATTCCAGTATGTCTATGCCCGAACATGTACAAGGGGATCTCAAGAAAATTGCCGAATGGCTCATGTTCCACAATTTCGATTCGTACATGAATGTTTACGCATCTATTCGTTCAAATGTACTGCTAAGATCTGTTCAATGTCTGAAAGATTATCAGAAAGCTAGTAGTTTGACGATGGCTTCACCGTCAACCGGGTCTGTTGTTCCAAGTCCATCATCGCCTGTTCTAAGAAGTAAATTCAGACAAAATGAACCAAACAAAAAAGGAAGAATTCAATATGTCATCGAAAAACGAGCTTCAAAGATGCTACAAAGAGCTACAGCAGCAGTTGAACATTCTACTGGAATCGGACTCGGGTCTAAAAAACTCGAAGTAAAAGATGATTCTGTTACAGATAGAGAGTCTGAAAACTTTTTAATTCTTGCCACAGCTATGCTTAAGCTTATGCAGATCGAATCTCAATTAATGCTTGGAGTTATTCCAATGCAGCACCGTCAAAAGATTTTTGAAATAATTTCAAGAGACAGTTTTGATGTTATGTTTACGGACGGAGACAACATTGCCAGCCGCATTAAGAAGAGTATTGGCCGTCGAGAGTATTCTGCTATTTTGACCATTTTTCCAATAATAAGATGTCTACAAACTCTACAGCCCGGCTTCGATGAAATTTTCGTAGGGTCGTTTGCCAGTACGAAAGCTAACAAACTTACTTCACTCTTAAAGACGTTTCAAAGTAATGGAATGAAAGCCTTGGAAGATTTCATTGAGAATGTCAGGGATGAATCCACGTCACAATTACCATCGGATGGCACAGTTCATGAATTGACTAGTAATGTGCTGATGTTTCTAGAACATTTGTCTGAATACATGCACACCGTTGCTGGAGTTTTGGCTCAAGACCCCAACTATAACACAGCTCCTTCCGGTTACGGAAACAAGACTTTAGACGAGAATCTCAAGAAACTGCTCTTAGGATCCTACATAAAAAGAGTTTTACAACAGTTGAACTTAACCTTAGTAACATGCAGTGACTTGTACTATGAGCACTCCATTAAAGCAATCTTCCGTTTGAATAACGCTTGTTACATATTGAAATGCTTGCAAGGTTCTATTTTATTGGACCTTCTTAAAACCAAAGAACCAGATTGTCAGCAAAATTATATCGATATGATGGATGACCAGAAAAAACAATATTTAATTGCTACATGGAAAAAAGTCGAAGACCGTTTGTATGAAAACGACATTCCTGTGGCTGTGCTTCAAGCCGGCAAATTACGTGACAAAGATAGACAAGTTATCAAAGATAAGTTTTCGTCATTCAATCGAGAGTTAGATGAAATTCTTAGACTGCAAGTTAGTTATGCAGTGCCAGATGCAGAATTAAGAGTAAGCCTTCGTAGAGCAAGTAGGGAGTATATTTTTCATAAATACAAAGGATTCTATGATAAATACAAAAATGTTCCCTTCACGAAAAACAATGAGAAGTATATTCGCTACAATCCGCAAAATGTGTCAGATGTAATAGACAGCTTTTTCAATCTTGATTCTGCTTAAGTCAGAAAAAATATTGTTACCTAATCCCTAATCTTATGTAAACCAACAGTTATAACTTATTTGTAGTAATATTAAGGCTAAGCTTGAACTTTATTATTATATATTCATATGACTATTGTTAGTTCTTACAAATATCTCTAATTGTAACTGTAACTTTTGTTTGAATTGTAATTTTCACTGTTAAATATTATTAGCACGAAATAATGTGAGAAATAAATCTCAATTCAATGGTCCAGTTAAATTCGACTTATTGCAAAAATATCTGTACTTCTGAGTGTGCAGTGCCCTTTTATATTGCATTTAGTTGCATAATTCAATACAAATTAATGGTTTGCTAAAATCTACAATAATTCAGAACGATACAGGAATTAGGCAGTGTAATTCATCTTCCAGTTGCTCCACATTGCATAGCAATAAATTAGGGTGTGACATACTATCAATTATGATTAATGTTAATCACAAACTTAACATATTATTTAGGTTTGAATTCACGTCTCAAGCAGAAGACAAAGGAGAATGGATGAGACTCCTGAAAAATTGAGAAGAATTTGTTCTTCAGAAGCAAAAGAAGTGGTTACCAACATTATTGTGGAACATTTGAAGTTACCGAAATGTATTACTGAACATTTAGAGGATCGAGCAGTCCGCTGCGTTTTGCAGGAGCTTTTTTTATTAGCAGAAGAATGTCTCCGAAGTGTCAGCTCAATTGATGTACGAGCCATTTCCAGAGGAGTAGCTCATGCAGATCTTACGCTGCAGTACGTATGGGAACATTTTAACGTGGGACATTGGAAATCTGTCAATCCTGTTTGGAGAAAAGTCTATTCGTATCTCACTTTGTATAAAATTGTTTTCGTTGTATCATCGGAGCATAATTGTCTTCGAGATTTGACCAAATTGTGTGATCTTGGATTATTGATGGGGGATAATGATATGCCTGGAAATGTTTTGTCGATTCTAGCCACAACATTTCATAAAATGCAATCTTCTCATGTGTTTAATGTTTCTGAGCTAAGTAACGCAAATAATATCAAACGATCTCCCATAAATAGTGAAAAAAGAATTGCCAATGATAGCGTTCTCAAAAATCATAGTCCAAACAGATTTTTCGTAAACACTTTGGAAAAGCCTTCATTAGAAACTTTTAATAATAGTCACATGTCCAAAGAAGAACCTGTGGTTTTGTCTCAAGTAATTTCCCATTGGCCAGCTGTGGGGAAATGGAGCCCTAAATACATTTGCCAAATTGCTGGATGCAGAACAGTGCCAGTTGAAATCGGTTCAAAATACACTGCCGATGAGTGGACGCAAAAATTGTTGACAATTGACGAATTTGTAGCTGCATATATGACTGAGAAGGCTGACAATACGAATGAATCAAATAAAGTTTCTACACACAGTGTATCAAACAAGGTTGGCTACATGGCTCAACACCAACTTTTTACTCAAATACCAGAGCTCAAGCAAGATATACACGTACCCGAATATTGTTTACTTGGTGACAACAAAGATGTGGAAATTAACGCTTGGTTTGGGCCGTTTGGAACTGTCAGTCCAACACATTATGACCCAAAACATAATTTGTTAGCTCAAGTGTTTGGTAGAAAGGTTGTAAGATTGTTTCCTCCTACCGAGAAAAAATTTCTTCTGCCTTATGAATCAGATACCTTACTTTTCAATACAAGTAGAATTGATGTAGAAGATCCAAAGCTGTTTCAGAATTGGCCAGACATGAAATGTGCTAGATACGCGGACATTATTTTGGAGGCTGGGGATGTTTTATATATTCCCCCTAAATGGTGGCACTTTGT
>JAQFYB010000321.1:0-60980 GCA_034694085.1 Pogonognathellus longicornis
AAACACAACGTAGGATTAAAGATTCATAAGTACTTACAATGAAATTATGTATTGTATAATGATCCCTTAATTGGATTCAACGTAGAGTAAGGTACATTCATTGGGTACTATGTAATTTGAAGGTTCATCATAAGCCACGAGGCCCATTAATTTGATACAGCGCATTGAAACACTATTTAAACACAACGTAGGATTAAAGATTCATAAGTACTTACAATGAAATTATGTATTGTATAATGATCCCTTAATTGGATTTAACGTAGAGTAAGGTACATTCATAGGGTACTATGTAATTTGAAGGTACATCATATGATGCAACATAAGTGGACGGCACATTCATCGGGTACAACTTATTAAGGGAAGGTACATTGACTGGCGACAACGTGATTGAGAGGTAATTATATACTTGGATAAAATGTAAGTTAATGCTATCAACAATTAGTAAGTAGATTCAAAAGTAAGATGTGGTGTGTACTTTAAAGCTGTAGTGCAAACTAACATAAACATTGTACAACGTAAGTTGTTTAATTGACAGTTGATAACTTGTGTTTGTAAGGCAAATTGAACATGGATTAGTAAATCCATATAAATTCCATATTGGAACACATAATTTTATTTTAATATGTGTAGTTGAATTGGGTTTAAATGTAAGGCACATTAATTCCTTGAATAATTTGCAAAATAAAGAAATGTACAACGGTAAAAATATAATTTTTGCGTAGCGTGCACATGAACTTTGTGTAGCTTAGGGAAGATTTTGCTACGCCGACACATTATTCAAAATATTCAACAACATCTTGAATCAAATAATTTGCCCACTAATTTTTACTACTAATTGTTACTACGTAGTACGTACCACACCAAGCTGGATTTTATGTGCGGTTAGTCAATCCAACTTAATGTTTCGCACGCGCCATTTAAAGAGTTTGTCAAAAGACTAACACCATCCTTTTGTACGCTATTGTATACACATTTTATATCTAGGAAAGTAAAAATTTGTTGTATATTGTATAAGTAGTACTATAAAATTAAATTCGATTGTTTAAAGCAGCACATGGTCAGTTAACGCTTTGACCATTAGATTTTATAAATGCATGGAGTCGGGTAGGATAGTCTGTCATAATTCCATCTGCACCAAGATCAACACATTTCAGAAATTCTTCATTGTCATTGCACACCCAGAAGTAAACCTATGGAAAAAAGTAACAAGTTAATCATTGATATTTGATTAATGCTAATAACGTAAACAAACTAATTCAGAAACTGTGTTCATGATATTGAAAAATTGAAAAATACAATAATAAATTAATTGATTTACCTGAATTCCTCTTTTCTTTAAATGGTTAAGTACCGGTTTACCAAGCAAGATTGATTCACATATCCACAGCAAAATCCTTTCTTTAAAATTTAAGCTGTCAACCTCACTAAGACGTCGTCTGGAATAGCAAGAAGAAAGCATTTGAATACGTTACTCCACTGAACTCTGAACTGCTTCAACAAAAATAATTAGAAGTATGCATTGAAGGAAAAATTACCTTTTTAGGTAAAGGGGTAGAAAAACCTCAAAATATGATTCTTTCATAGGTACGAATGGTAATATTCCGGTTACCGCTAAAACTAACAGTATCATTACTTTTTTCGCGGAGAAAAATAATTTTACGTTCTTATTCTGTGGAAAAATAACAATCAATTAATATTCAAAGTAAAAATATAGGTCTATGAAATTATGACATCAGTATAATTAAGGGAAAATTACTTCTTTATAGCACAGTTGGCATACACGATTATCGAAACTCCCCCAAACAGTTATACTTTCACGATTATACTCCTTGATTAAATTAGAAACAACGTTGACTAGCTCAGCTTCACTGTCTTTCAGGTCAATGTTCATTGGTGTATTAGGAAATTGACTGAACACATGTCGTAAAAGTGGAATTTTCCTATCCTCCTCCGTCCAAGATGGATCATTCATTATTTTACCTATTTTGACGACCATAAAAATTTATATTAATCACAAAATTTATTATCTTTAGCAATACGACAGAGTAACAAATGTTTTACCTGGAACTGTGTCCACCGTCAGATTTTGTCTAAGGGATGGAAGTTGATTATAGTCTACATCACTAACTTTAATTGAGTGGCCCGTTAAACGCTCCAGATTGCCATCGTGAATAACAACTACTTGTTTATCTTTGGTTAACTTTACATCTAATTCCAGCATATTTGTTCCACCGTCCACAGCTCTAACAATAATACAATAAAAGCATTTTAAAGCACAGCCTTTTATTTTATACACATGCACATGTTTCCAGATTATTTCTTGTCGTTCATATTTCAAATGTCGCTAATCATTATGCTATTCTTATAGCATGTTACAATTTACAAAACAAAACTTACTTCTGAAAGTTCTTCAAAGTATTTTCGTACCCTTCTCCGGATCCTGCAACAGATACGATTTTACGATTAGCGCATCATTAGAAATAACATTATTATTACACCCTGATTAGATATGGTATTAATTATATAGTGGTACAACATAAGTGTACATAGATTAGAATATCAACGGCATTGGTTTACATATAATTAAAAATCCCATTATAAAATCGTCTTTTCAATTCCCTTTCATTTGCTTTCTACATGCAGCAAAATTCAGCATCAGACTGGATAAAATCGACCCCAGCAGCATGGAAATGGCTTATAATATTAACAACAATAAATTATAATAAGTATGTAAAAACAACAATGGGAGCTTCTGCGTGTTTATACTTAATTAATTATAAAGTTGAAATCGTGCTTAATTACCTCCTCTGTGACTAATGTGGAAAGCCTTGAATGAGGTTTTCTTCCGCTTGTGAAGTATAAGAGGATAATGCCAGAAAAAAGCCGAAGTTGCAACATAACTAACGATAGCTCCCACAGCTGCTGTAATATACAATTCAAACAATTAGGCATACCATTAAATATTAAAAACAAACACGGATTTTGAAGTTTAAACAACAAATTGAATAAGCAAATACGAGTTTGGCTAATGATGACAGAAGGATTAAGTAATCGTCTATCTATTGTCAAACAATGAACAAGTAATTGTTTGTGGATTGTAAACATTATGTCTTACTTAGCCCCATTGAGAAGGTTGAGAACATGTAATATTGACATAAATAAAGAAGTCATTATAAACTCAAACGCAGCACACAATCTAATATTTACGAATTATGAGACTAACACCATTCGAACTATTCAACAACTCAACAACCGTGTTTTGCATTGTTTGAATTATAATTGAAAATTAAAGGCAATGGCAATCGTAATGCTGAAACGCTAATACTGATAATGTGATGACTATGACTGATACAGCTGGCTAGAAACTTGAAACTTTCGACTAGATTAACGTTGACGTGACCAGGCTAACCTAAAAATAATTATTGTTAGGAACAGTAGCTGGAAATTTCAACACCTTCATTGCTTTATAATTTAAAATGATTGATTGTGACTTTACAAAGCTAAAATTTGTCGCCAGTCGCCAACCACAGCGAAAATGACTGCTTACTGGTGACTGGCAAATTAATCACAAAACACCCGAAGTGACTTGTGATTTGCAAACTACGAAGGATTCAGGAAGTCAAACTCTCCCACATTTTATTTCCTGCACCTACCACAATATAAACGAGACTGGATGAATGAACATAGAATGATGTTGGCAATTCGCTACACTCCGATTCTCCGATAGCCAAGCCAACACGAAAAGGAAAGAAGAGAATCGATACGTAACGTAAACGTAAAGTAAAGCACACACGAGCAAAAGCAGAACTATTATGTGATTTTGTTTTTCATTCGAATGCGAATAAAATAATTAGAAAACGAAGGACGTGACAATTTGTGTATTTAAAGTAAAGTAGTTGATTTGTAGTTTGTAGTAGGTACTATCCAGTGGACAGTGGATGTGCTAGACTAATTTAGATTAGAATTGTGAGGGTAATAATGTGATTATTTTTGATTTCCATGTTAATTTTACAACTGATGACTGAACACTAGAATCAAGGCCGTATTTAGGATATTTCATTTCGGGAGGCGCAAAATACCTACATGATGCACAGTGGTGTCAATTATCACGCGTAAAAAAAGAAAAAATTGAGATATTTTAAGCCGAATCTAAAATGCATCGAAAAATTTTGCGATTTTTTGCATTTATTTTGGTAAAACAACCTATTATTTCCCATTTCGGAGGGGGCAATTGCACTTTCCCTAAATACAGCCTTGACTAGAATTACCTCCCTGCAAAAACACTCATAGTCGCAGAGTGTGACGTTCTTGTAGTTTTCCTAAGTAGTTCCCTTGTAAAACGTTTTTGAAATGGCAAAAGAGTATCAAAATGAATTAAAAAATAAATTGCATGTGTAAAATGGTGTTTCTAAATCAAGAAATTCTAAATTTGTAAAAAATCAGTTTAGCCTATTGCCAGTTTTGTGTTTTTTGCGTGTTGAACCTAGTAGGCATATTTATTATTGTGTAATAATTTCTAATACGCTTCTTTGTACAATGTACATGAAGCCGGAGGCAAACTGAGAAACTAAAAGTATGAAATGACATTATTAGTATTAATTATAATGGCTAACCTAAAATTGACTGACCGAAGACCTCTCTTGTTTTACTCCCTCATGTCATTTATGGCGTAATAATGAACAACATTTTTCCCACGACGCTTCATTGTGGGTAAAATCGTAGATGTTTCCCAGAACTTGACTACCTCTGCACTCAGGTTATCGTGATGAGATGGTCTCAAAAAATTTACATCAAATGGAGGGAGAACATTATTGTTTTGATTAGAGATTACAATAATATTTTGAAAATAAAGCAATGTAATGCCATTTTAAACGTTTCCAGCGGCCAACCACTTGTAACATGACCCTTACATTTTTGTTCCATGACTGAAAATTGGACATGTATAAAATATTCAGCAGATTATGAAAAAAATCATCCTGTCATTTGACACTACTTATATAACTGTTGTACTTGTGAAAAATCAAAGTTTTCCCACTACTGTTATCTCTGACAAGTTTCATTGAAATCTGTTAGGTAGGTACAGGTAGTAGGTACTAGTCAACCGAAGCTGAATTCCGTCAATAGTTAGTATGCGATTGAACCCGCTTCATATTTCGACTGCTTCACTTCGATGAAGCGAAGCGAAAACTCCGCTTCATATTGGACGATATGAGGCGAGAAATAGGAATATTCCGCTTCATTTTAAATTTGGCCAACTTTTTCGCATTGTTCAGTCGAAATGAAGCAGTCGAAATATGAAGCGGGTTCAATCGCATACTAACTAATAATAGATCTTTTCACTCTTCCACTATCATCAATCTTTTAATTAATATAAACATAATAGTTAATAGAAATTATGTTTAACTCATTTTAGATTGATTTTGGCCAAAATTGGCTCAAATTTTTGCACTGTGGGTGATTGATAATACACATATAAGCAAGAAATCTAGACTACTATTTACTATAGAAGGTAGGGTCTAAAAGTATTTTCATGTAAAAAAACTTGATGCAAAATTTTGTCCTCCGGACTCCTCCAAAACAAAATATTAAATAAGGTGAGTATAGTTGCCCTGGATTTTAATTAATTATTATTTTAGGCACTAAATTTTTTTCGGAGGATTTCGGAGGACAATATTTTGCATCAAGTTTTTTAACATGAAAATACTTTTAGACCCTACCTCCTATAGTATATTATTGTCTAGGTTACTTGCATATATGTATGTATCGTACATTGGAATCCCCTCCGGAAATGAAATCCTAGAGAATATGAATTGTAGTTATTGTAATGCTGTAACATTGTCAGGTTTTATGCTACCTAATCATACAGGATACAGAACTGCATGAACTCCTATGCTCTCTCAATGTCATTAAGATTGTTAAGATTTTTTGTAGATTAAAATTTTGCAAATAGTACATACCCATCTAATACCTCATTATACTAGATCTCACGAGATCCTATAGAGCTCATATCCGAAAATGAATATTTCCCTTGAAATGCTCGATAAATTTTACATCATTATGCTTTTTTAGTTTGACATTAACCTCTTGATGTCCCGTAGGACTGATGCATGTTATTTTAGTGTAGGTAAGTATTATTATGTATTTAATCTTATCTCACTCTCACTATAAATAAGTTTTTGAAAACATCGTTCCAAAAATTCGAATCGTCTCATTTCAGTCATTTATGATATATAGTTGTTTGTTTGCATGTAACACGGACAGTAAAACAGAACCGTGTGCTATACAAAGTTGCGTCCTTTCCCAATTTCACATAATTAATAATGACAAGGTAGGTATACTGTACTAAATATACCTAATATTATAATGACTATCACAGTAATCTGTGTCTGAAGCAAAGCATAAAAGGTAGAAATTATAATTTGCACATTTACAGTTTTAACTTCACTGATACTGATTCCTATACTGATACCTACTGATAATACTTCAATTAAATCTGAGTAGGTAATTATATTCCAAAGCAGAAGTATTATTTTTTAGTTTTGATTAGAATGAAAGCATAATATCTAAAAACGCTATATCCAAAGATATTTTAAAAATGTGCAATTTTCAAATGGCACCCGCCCAATCCCCATGCTGGGGGCCGGGCGGATGAGTTATATGAAAATTTTTGAGTGGTATAAGGTATAACTTTTGCGCAATCAATTTTTCGCTAAATTACTTATTTAAAAACTTATTCAAGACTTATGAAACTCTTATCTGCCTCGTCTACAGCTAAACTAAATAAGAAAATACTTTTACGATTATTTTCAATATTGATTATTAAAGATGACCCCCCCCCCCTCCTGGAAATCCCAAAAAGAGCGAATTTTATTCTATTTGCTCTTTTTGCGATTATTTACAGTATTGATACATTTGTGCCTCATGTTTGGCTTCGCCCCAATCGATTTCTGGATACGGCTTTGAACAACACTCATAAATTATTTTCGATGGTTGTGCAACAATCTCGCTTAAAGAAAACACTGATGGTGAGGCCAAGGGTAATCCCAAAAATTCTATTGTGTTTTCTAACACTTTGCTTTGTGTGTTATATTATTATGACAGCAGATACCCTATTAAGCCCCAGGCTTTTTCGGATTTTATTGTGCTGATAATAAATTCTTACAAATTATCAGTGAATCCTTATAACTAGTTCATGAATTTCTAATCAGTATCATTCATTCATCGTAACAATTAAAGTCACATTTCATTTATGATGTTATGTATTTTCTTAAAGTTTATTTGTCTATGGGACAATCGTGTAACACGAACTGATTTTTAAACGTAGTTACATTAAAATCAGCACATTAATTTTAAACATATTAGTTAATTGAAAATTTCAAAAACAATTGGCGTGCAGCTTATAGGAACAAATTAATTGTAATTAGAACATCAATGGGAAATATCATGGTGTGATGTCTGCTGTAAAAATTTCAGCACGATCGGACAAAGGTTATTGACTTAGGTATTAATAGGTATATTAGTTACCTTTCGAATCTACATTATATTAAATGATGAGTCCATTCGCTCCCTCATCAAACATGAGAAAATTATACAATGTGTAAATATTATGTTTTGAGACATGGTATTTCCTTTCGCATGCATAACTTTAATTCCAATCAAAAGTTCACTTAGAGTTAAAAGTATGATTTTATATGAATGCATGCAAAACCATTAGGTACCATTGCATGCAAAGATGAACACGAAAATATTCTTATTACTGAAAGGGAGCCGTGCAATTCTAGATTGTGCTAGTATATAAATGTACCAACCTATTTTTATCCTTGCGCAATATGTTGATTTTAATGATCTCCAGAATGAAAAGCCTGCCAGACTTCAGAGGCCATGTGCACCGTTTAAGTTTAAGGTTTATGAAATAAATTTTACATCTGCTAACTATTATAACTTAAGACTGGTTGGTAGGTATAGAAAAAATTCCTGCAAAATTATAACTGACTGAGTCTAATATGCAAAGCACTTATATTATGAAGAATGCATGCAGCGAAAAAAGGTTACACAGTTTAGACATAAAAATGCAACGAGACTACAGACTACAATAACTGTCTACAACTAGTACACTCGCACTCGCGGTTACCAACCGCAAAGCAATTGCAACTTACTATACATTAGTTGGCACATTTTTTCGATTCATTTCTGGCACACTTTAAGACAATTAAATAAATGCGAATCTTCATATTTACTCCACCTTTGACTTCTACTGTACCGTAACCGCGAAACAAGAGAATAGGTAATCCACTTAGTCAGTCTTATTGATTAAATTCAATTCCATGCTTGTGCTGCATATATGTAAATAAAGTACAGTGTTTTCATACCGTTTAAGTGTTTACTTTCTATAAATGGTGAAACGATGAATTTGCTTCCTTTTTCTTTGCTATGTATTCACATATTGTTTTCAGAAAATCAATGAAGCTCAAAACTGTAATAACGTTTAAAAATTCTGAACGGTCATTTACATTATGAATGTACCTATATATTTTGTATGCTGTATTCGGTATTAGAGAGTAACATATAATATAGTTGACTATGGAATTAAGACTATTGGTCTGAGACCGAAAAGGTATAAACGTACTTTCGCAGCAAGACGTCATGTACAACCGTCGCAGTACGCAAACAACACACCTTTTTGCAATATCAAGCAAGAAAAGAAAATGCATAAATAAACGGTACAAACATTGCAGGCGCGTAGTCAGGACAGTAACCTGGGGGTGCACATCAAAGTTCTATACAAAATACATTTCTTGTTGAGGCAGAAATCTCAATAGGAAATACAAATGAGTCTGTAATCACGCGTAGAAATAAAATATTGAGTGAATTTAGGTCACAAACAAAGTAAAATGCATGACATTCGCGCGTAGCGCGAAAAATTTTCCAATTTTTTGTATTTTCACGAACACAATAATTGGTTCTGGGGGCGCATGCACACCGTGTGCATCGCCCTGGCTACGCGCATGAAACATTGAATACTGTTATAAAATCATAAAAGCAGGAATTGGGGTGTAATTAAATTAAAAATATTTCGTAGGTACATAATTACATTAAGATTGAATAGTTTGACCACTTTGATTCCAGTTCACAACACTTCGTTTTTTTGTCTATTCACAAATTATTTCAATTCAATAAACTCCAACTCATTCGATAAATTGAAAATTGAATTCTGTACTTTATATAACAGACATGTACAAATTGTTCCCTAATGTAACTAATTGCGTTAATTCTTTCACTACACGCTACGTGAAATACTGTAATTGAGACAGAAATCATATCACATTTTATATAGTGTATTTGCTATTGCAAATGTTGCAATCTGCAATGCAACACGGCAACTTGTGTTTAACACCCGTGCGTGTTGAGTGTTGAGCTTGAGACTGAGACTTGAGACAGAGAAATCGTTATGTAGACAATGATATCAGTACTATGAACCTACTATTCAGTTACGTGAAATCAAGATACAATTCAAACGCTTTCCAGCCATTATTAAGACGTCGCTCTATACACTATAGCTACGATTCGATTTGTTCATTACACTGTATTAGCAAATACACAAAAGCTTGCACTGACGTATGTACTCGTGTGCGTAAATTGCCTGAATTTCATTTATTAGTGACGCTGCCCTGATTCCAACTGACAAAACCGTTTCGCCGAATATAAATTACCATTTCCATTAATTATGAGATATTTCACAGCAAAATACACTTTCCGCCACTCTTCAGCAGTCAGCATAAAACATAACTCCGAAATCAAGTTAAAGTTACAAGAACCACTCGCACTCTCCTTTCAGATTGACATGACGTATTTATGAACAATGCATGCATGTACATTTATATGTATAATACAAGACAAAGTGTTTTATTACCTACTCAGGATGTTATATTTCATTTTCATTGCATGTTTCGTATAGTACTGTAATTCATTTGTAGATGAAGACTTTCATACTTTATTGAATTTAATTTTAGCTTCCTCTCTCTTCCTTTTTTCTTACACACCTACATCTAAGTATTTGTATGCATTAATATATACAGTGAAATGTATCATATTTTTATATAATATAGTCTCATGTATTGTTATAACATTGATTTCTTTAGTAATAAACTAAACATGTATTTTATCGAACGTGCAGTAATACGCAATGTGAGGAAAAGGAAAGGAAAAAAACTATAAATAGCTGTTGCATGAATTGCAATTTTGCAACTCTTTAAGAGCTACTGACGGTGTAGTTGTAATGACAGTGACAGTGTGGCTCTTCCTTCACTACATTACACAATCACTATATATAAATATTGAAAGTTCTTCTATTTAGAACGGACCATGATAATATTATATAGTCAGAGACAACTTTAAAAATTAAACAGAATACTTCTTGCTATGATATATGTGTATTATAGTGTTGTTGTGTCATAATACTATGTATGTTATGTGAATGTGAATTTAGATGAGGAATATATTATTATAATATCTTACATGTATATATGGATTGAATTCTCATCTATAGATGGTATGCAGTTCAACCTTGCAGTCATGTATGTCGTGTTACACTTAAATTACGAAAGGACTATTTTGTGAATTGTTTAGTCCGAAGAGAATAAAAATAACCTGGAATGACTAATAATGTCATACAATGATAGTGCGTACTAAAAATGACCTAATGCGATGTTTCACACAGTGATTACATGAATAATAATAAAATAAGATAAGATAAGAATGTGTAATAATATTATGCATAAGTAATATTAAGTAATATTAAAATGCACATTACATAGGGATATAAAAATTTTACTTACCCAAAAGAGCGACCATCATATTCCGATTTGTATAGGTTTGAAATGCTTTGCATGAAAAAGTGGGTAAATCTTGTTTTCTAGGAGGCAATCCGCCGGTGCTTGAAATTTACGTTTGAAGTAGGAAAATATCCTCAGTTGTATTTAGGTCTACATTCACGTTCAAGTATTACAAGCAAATGGACAGAGATGAGGATTTTTTGTTTCCAAAAACGTCAACTTTTTATTTACCTACCATAAAACATGAACATGTGTATACGCAGCAGCAGCCTTTAGCTAACTGATTTCTGTTTGTCCATGAGCAGAAATGCAATATTAACCCACGCTGTAGCAGTCCTACTTCACCTCTATTTAATATAGACAGTTCCTACCTTGTCTTTCGGCTGTTATTCAGAATAGAACTAAACGCAGCAAAGAGCTGCTATGCTGTCCCAAGCAACAGTACAGTAGCACTAGCAATGGTGATTTAATTATTTCACTGCGAACCTCGCATCTCGTCTTTTCAACCAAGTTATCTATCAGTCCTACAATATGTACTTCAACTTGGGCAAAACACGAAAATGAAATATAGGGACAACTGAGACAATACAAGCGTACCGCACGGCACTCTCCAACTATTATTCCCTTTTTCATTTCAGGCGTGAATATGACAGGAAATTTATATAGATAGGGAAAAGCGACAATGAAAATACAAATACGTTTGTTATATGGTGATACTACCAACTACGATAAATGAAAAGATAAGGCTCCGCTATTTATATGTATTTACCATATCATACGCTTCCTCTTTCGCTTGCGGTTTTGCAAATACTGTGCTAGGTACTGCCAGTTCCACACTTCTCATTACTGGCACTCAAAATACTAAACAAGATCATAATAGTAGTATGCACTTTCCAAAATTAAATCCGCTGCTTTTACACAAATTCACAAAACAGTTTGCAACAAGGCACGAACAAGAAAAAGATTTTTTTAAAGAGTCAATGAAATGATACTGTTGGTGGATAAAAATGAAAACAATTTCCTTTCGTTTCAATTAGAATAAACAGTCAATCAACAGAAAATTGAAAACTAATGTTTTCCTTGGTAGCAGTATAGCTAATATTTTTAGTGTGTGCATTAATAAGTGCAGAGGACAATAAACAACACATAATTTAGGACATGTTTTTTATTTGGGATGCAGTCTTTTCATCTTCGATTACATTTATTCGTACATTTACTGTGGTATGTAAAAGATTCATTAGTACTTTTTCGGTCTCGTCAGTAATTTTTAAAATGTTGCTTCCTCCTTGTCCAATAAGTCGTTTTGTAATGCGGGAATTTGGAGATTTGATCTCTATAATTATTTGAACTTCACCTATGGGATAATGAAAGTTAAAATAAAAATCGATTTTTCAACTTTGTATATTCATGGAGTTATAAATACAACCTATACCCACCTGTATTATCATCCTTTTCCCAATATTCCAATTTTGGATGAAGTTTATACGGCATTTCTGCAGGAAGATGTTCTAAAAGTCTAGATTGAACAATTTTGACGGCTAATTCAATCGGGGAGACATCCGTTAACACGTCTTCTTTAAACATCCATTCTGCAGGCTTAGCATTTACCACAAAATAGTCCTGAAAACCAAATGAAAGAAAGATAATCAAGATATTGTATTGAACGTCATTTTGTTGCAAATTCCAGTAATAGTAATACGATAGATATAGGAACACGGAATGAAGAGCATACTTTTAATAAATCAACTCCATTTCCTTCTAGAGCAGAAATCATGAAAACATCTTGGAAATGCGGCCAACCTATTTTGTCCATCCCTAAAAGACAACAAACATTGATTAAAAAGTGTATAAAAATAGCGGTATAGGATAACAAACAGTCTAGGACTTACCGTCTTTTATTTCTTGAGGAGTAAATAAAACTGCATCTGGTGGTAAAGCTTTGTGTGGACGTAATTGAGCATTCGGTTCAGCATAACTAATTTGTTGTTTCGAACGCTCAAATAACTCAAATTTACTAATAGGTTTGTCTCTTTTGCTGTTAGAATCCTGTAACACTATTGGTCTTCCACCGACATACCCAGATGTAAGGTACCTTACAGTGTCCAAGAGTTTACGTTTCGATTTTAACAGATCTACCTGCAAGTACAGTTAATAAGTATCAATAAATGATTGAAATCTTAAACCAAATTAACATCGAGGATTTGAAATTCATTAACGATGAACAATTCTGTATACAGTAACATTCAGCCAAACCCCACAGAATTTTGTACATAGTAATATCGAAGCCATAAACCAACATAATTTTATTTGTCTGTACGCAGTTAACGAAGCAAGCAACATTGAATGTAAAAAATTACGAAAATTAAGCATTAGGAAAAATTACAACCGCATTATTTTTATAATGGTCGCTTCGGTTACTTCCTCCAGTAATAAAGTTGTATTGGCTTTGATAGTCCCATGCATAAAGAGCCCACGAACTTGCTCAGAATATTACAGTACGTAGTAAGATTCGTTGTTTGTAAGCATAAAACATAAATTTTATTCATGATCTGAATATATTAAAGTATGCAGTATACCTTATTTATGATCAAAATTGAGTTTTTCTCTTCAAAGTTATGTAAAAGTTGGACTATTCTTTTATCAATCTTATTCCTAGTAACTGCATTAGACAGATCATGGAGTACTGCGATAAGGTCTGCTGATTTTACTGAGTTCTCGGGGTCAGAAGTAAATTCATTACTAAATTGAAATCTAAAGAAACATATAATAAACAAAACATTTAATTTTAATCTTAACAGAATTAACAAAAAATGTATCGTAATACTGTAGCTCCACAGTATTACGGTAAGTATTATCAAAAACAGAAAAGTTTGGTTTTACTTCTTACTTTTTTATTTCCCTTTTATTCACAAGACCAGGTGTATCCACGAAAACAAGCTGAGTGTCTTGCTCAAGAAAAATAGCCCGTTGGCTTTTCCTTGTTGTATGTACTCTTTTTGACACTGGGCATATCTAAATAAACAAAACCGTGTTTTACCATGAATTGATCTTCATATTATGATAATAAATGTTTCAATTTTTTTACTTATAACTTACATCATGATTTGTTAGTTGATTAATTAAAGTACTCTTGCCGGCGTTTGGCAGCCCTATTACAGCTACTCGAAGCAAACGTTGCATAATCAAATAGCTCCTATTGGAAATTGGAAACCAGTAATTTGTACTCAATAGCTGACCATTGGAATAAATAAAAAATGAAACAGGACAACTGTAAAAATATCTTAAACTAAATTCAAAATTTAAGATGGATTTTGCGTCTTGTTACAACAAATTTCGTTTTTGCGTGTAACTCAACTCAACAATTCGCAGTAAGATTCGGTTATAGCGGGCTATGAACGGTGCAAATCCTTTCGCTTTCTTTAGATCTACTTTGTGGGTTTCTAACATTGTGCTGCGCTACAGATCCAGTAGAGGTCAGATGTACTACACAAATGAAAACCGAGAGTCACTGACATTTGATGTACGTATCTCACTAATCTCACTGTCCAACTTTCACCAACTTTTATTATGAATTACGAATTCATAAGAATCTGTCAATCCAGAGTCGTGTCAGGATTGGTTTTGGGGTGGACAAACTCAAAATATGAGGTATATATGCGAAAAATTTGAGCAAATTTTGGCAAAATTGGACGTAAAATATATAAAATTCGCGTATAGATTGAAAAATTTAGCGAAGTTTGGCAAAATAACTATTTTTTCCGGATTTCGGGGGAGGGGGGAATTGCCCCTTGCCCCTCCTGGCCACGCCAGTGTGTCAATGCTTGTCGCTAGTAAATGAACATTCTACTATTTGTTTTCATATGATATTGAGAGCAAAAATAACTGAAAATGGACAATGGGATATATATTTTGTACACATCTAGTATTAAAATTTAATTTAATCTCGAAAATTTAAAATAGAATCAGAATGTGTAGAGATATTTGTTTTAGGCATGTCTATAATCCATAGCTTTTAGTTGCTATCGTAAAACAGTACAATATACACTTCTCGGTACATTATTATGGTCTCTTGGCATTTGACAATCTGTAAATTGAAGTAATAATCTCATTTCTACGCTACATTAACCTATGCATATCAGATGTATTGATTTTACCCTTACAATATAGCTTACTAAGAAGGAAACTAAGTTCGCTACACAACAATTAATAATCTTAAGGGGTACCCGGTACCCCTTGTACTCTACAACCGGATGACTAACTTTAACTTTCTTTATTGACGTCATTATAATATTAGAAGGAACTTAAAATTATTTTTGGAAATAAAATTGTGAAAAGTGTTTAACTGTTAGTGCGTAATACAGATAGTCAAAATCTTCCAACTAATTGTTAATAAATATCTATTCTGGCATCATTAGTTAGCTCGCAAATGTTTGTGCGATTTAAAAATAAGGTTAATCAATGATAATTATTGTGGAATGAATAAATAAATTGATTAATTGGTCGGCATGACTGGCAGGGAGTGGGGCAATTGCTCCCTAGCCCGCTGGCCACGTTAGTGTGTCTATCATTAATTACAAATTGATTTTGTTTAAGTTTATGTTTATGGAAGTATGTAATTATTAATTATGTAATTCTTATATTATATGCAAATTATGCAATTCATAACTTTTCATGGTGAACTGAAAATGATATTATTGTTAAAAAACTGAAAAGAAAAGCGAATTTAGATGGAACTTAATTGTAATGAGCATTTAGAGTCAATCCGGAATTCCGGACACTTTTTATTGGTGATTGTGGATTGTTTGAAAAAGGCCAGAGGAGCTTAAGCAATATGGTAAACCAATGAACCGAAAGGATTCAATAATAAATTTTAATTCAAATCTCAGTGAACATTTAAATATTTTATAAGCATTGGGATAATCCGTTCTATACGATAAGCCTTCATAGTATATGTATATGAGTACAGATTTTATAATAACATTCGTTTTGGCAAGATATAGTATATACAAAAGGATAAGAAATAAATAATCTCTCCATATGCATATTATCAAGGATGATATTGAACAGTAAGACAGATTTGCTTTGTGTAAAGCATTCATAGTGAGTATCTACATCTGCATAATGTACGAGGGTAGCAGTAAACATAATATACACATTCATGATTATCTTATGCTTCAGCTAAACTTAAAAAGTGCTTTTTAAGTGAATAGTGCGTGTGAGTGACGTGACATGAAGACATGACGAGTACAATGTACATTGGAAACTGGCACATAATGATTTGTTGGAATTTTAATGTGTGAATAAAGAAAAATAATATTGATGTGATTATCATGTATAGGTAATAATTTATAACACTTTAAACCTAGTACATACTTACAAATACTTATTCTTACTTACTTAGTACATGAAATAATGTCCACAGGTATATTAATGACTAAGTGTCATAGAGTAGTACTATAAGACTAAAGTAGATTGTATCTATAAACTACCATCGATAGTTTTGGTGCAATTTCTGTAATAATAACAATTGAATATCATAATACAATAATACTACGTAGATAACAAAGAGCTACTTTATTAACGGTGACACAAGTAATTTTGAGACACTAGTGTAATTCCATGCTGATTGTTAAATACCTCGTTGTCACCCCTCCAGTCTCGTAAAAAGCTCAAACTACCGAATGTCCGTGCTAAGGACGTTGTGGTGGCCAACATCACTTACATTTAATTATATTATGTAGTTTTAGGAAGTAATAATATTATTATGGTAATCGTATAACTTGTGTGCGAGTATGAATTAACGTTCTATCTAGTTTAAAGACATGTGTGGGTGAGTACTATATACAATACACAGTTTATATCATATGGTATTTATATGTTGGCTGCTCTTTATAGCGGATTAAGAGAGTTGGAATAGTGATATTAGAAATTTTATGAGCCGTATGAATTAGTAAGGACTCTTTTCATGTTTTGTTTGTGTGTGCCGGCAGAAGAAGACCAGGCATGCAGAAAATGTACATTTTTGCTCGCCACCGGGCAAGGGCAAGAGAAGAAACAGTAATGACGTTACCGGGAGAGCAGTTTTTGAAAGAAATCAGGGAGACCAGTTGCTAAAAAAATTCTGGGAGAACGCACAAACTGCTCCCTTGTTCTTGTATGTGCCGAATGTGCCTGTATTACATATGGAATGAGTAGCTTATATTCAAGTTCGTCTGCATATGAGCGTTAATGCGTTAATAAATGTAAATTGTAATCTATTACCATGATCAAATAAGTAATTAACTTAATCAGTATTTGCATTTTTAATTAACACTTTGAAATATTTATACATTTACCCCTTCTGGGCCACCTTTTCTATGAAACCAGACAGTTTGGTCGCGCTAGTGGCGCTACAGGTCTAGGTGGCTAGCGTCGCTACCGGTCAGTTTGGTCGCAGTAACGCCGCTACCGAACAGTTTGGTTGCGATAACGCCGCTACCCGGCAATTTGGTAGCGGTAACGCCGCTACCCGGGAGTTTGGTCGCGGTAACACCATTATCGGGCAGTTTTTTCGTGGTAACGCCGTTACCGGGAGGGCAGCATTCGGCATGCCCGAAACGGGCAGGCCGAAAAACTCCGGTTGCCGGTCAAAAAAACATTTTCTGCATGCCTGAAGAAGACTAGGAAAGATGCTGTGTGTGATAGAAATATTTATACTTACTTGTATATATATATAGTTACTTCTACTGTATATATCTATTAACATATATGTACTTTACATCTACAATATATACGCCATGCATTCAGTCAGACAGTCCTCATTCAACAACACACTTTTATGTTAACAACCTCCAAAATACTTAGAACGCTATGCTTGTACCTACTATAGTAGTATTATCATATAATAGTTAGTAGCTGTAATATTGTGGCTAATATACATACACAATTTGGAAAAAGAAAACTAGCTAGTACCTAAGCAAGAAAATAGAGTAGGTTAGTTAGAAAGGAATGATAAAACTACTAGGTACATAATATGTTGTAGAATATTATATAATAAGGAATAAGAGTGTTGATGTGCGTGTATTACTATAAATACGCCGATACAGAAACAATAATAAAATGGTAGATACAAAATACATAGAATACAGCACTGGTTGGTTGACGACATCCTGAGCAACACAAACGAAGCTGTAAAGTTTGTTAATATTATTATTACAAGAGCTCAGCAGACGCGGTGAACTGTGGCCGCCCGCATTAGTGAAATGCTGGCAAAGAACACAGCCACACCGATGAACCTACAACCAACTCAACTCCCACACACTCATCTCATCAACATTTTCATCTTCTCGTTTTTGCATCACTAAATTCCCACACATCATCCTCACATTCACACACATTCACATACACAACAAATGGCAAAAAACAACACAGCTACTATGTGTACACATTTGGACGAGCAACAACAGCAACAGTCATGTTCGCAGTTCATACAGTTTATAATATGATCTATGTACATCCTCATTCAAATTAAATGATTATCTGTCGACTGTATTTTTTTTGAAAATGAGATCCATTCATTTCTTCGAAATGTTAAAGTTATATTATAGGAGTTTCTCTCACGGTGGAGTTAACCTCACGGTTGAAGAAACTTAAAAGAACAGTCTTGTCTGTTTGTCTCAAGTGATCGCAGGATTGTCTTTCATGACTCGCCTCTTTCTGCCTTTCTTTTTCCCTTTTTCTTGCCGTCCATTCCATCCCATTGGGTTTCCTTTCAATTTCTTTGTCTTTTCTCATGTCATTCGATTTCACTGAGCACCACTCCCTCTTGATTTCACCACCATACACGAAAACATGCCCATGCTACAATCTACAATACGCAGTTCTCTATTATAGTACATCTACAATATTTTATTATTACACAACTACGTACAGATAGATACATACATACATCTCGCCTCTTTACGTGTACAAATCTACAGACTACCATTTCCACCATTTTCTTGTAGAATATTAGTATTTGTGTGTAGTACAACTTTTTAGTCGCAGTTGGTGTAGCTATATCAGTAGTAGTAGTAGTATGTAGTAGTATAGTAGTAGTACTTAGTAGTAGCGTGTGTTCTTGTACTGTACTCCAGTATTTTATATTTTTATTACAATGTAATTCAATCCTTTTTCAACAGCACTACATCTAAAAGTCATATAATGTAAGTTCTACAGACGGCAAGCAACAAATGTACTTGGTTTCATGAACATAATTAATAATACATTGTAGCTGAGTATCTGAGCTGAATACTACAATTGATACTGTGTTACATTTTATACAGTCATATTAGTTTATAATTATTAGGAAGTAATACGCTAATAATACCGAGCTGTTTTCACTAGTTGAAACATTCGATCTAAAACATTTTTCTTCGAATAGTATTCACATTCACAGAGATAGGCGGACAATTGAAGAACGGTGATCAGTGCAAGACATACTTGTGATCTATTTACTCTTTAATTAATTTAGCACATTTTTACTAAATGTTTTGACTCATTCCATTGAAAACGGAAACTGTCATTCCACTCTGGACAGCTCAAATGTAATTATTAATTATACTTATATATACAGTAGCTACTATTATTTCGTTAAACTAATACTGAATTTCGTAATATTTTAAGGTACATATGTGTGCACAAACATTTCCCTAGCTCTAAGTTGAAGTATGAATAAATTTATAATACAGAGTACATACACAATAATATTTTATCGTCTTACGCCAACAATCAGTACACATTCAGGATTTATGTAGTAGTAGTAGTATGTAGTAGTATAGTTGTATTATGGCATTTGGTATGGGATGGCCATCATACATTAGCGTAGATACATAGGTAAGGTAGGTATATTTGGTTGACCTTCTTTTCACTTGACATATATCACTTCCCTTCTGGATAATCTGACTAGCTCATGTGTTTTTGTAAGATGTCTTATTGGCATTTCATCATTGTATGCCAATCACTTGATTGCCTGTACAGACATTGAATTGCAGAAGCAAAAAGAGTCATAAACAGCTCGTAACCTCTAAAGTAGAGTGGTATGACGAGAAACATGGAGATTTTTAGGTACAGCTGCAGTGCTAACGTTTAGCTAGAATTTATATACTCCTTCACGGCTCGGCTTCCTTTCGTCATTATGATTTGTCTCGGTTAATTGAAAACTTTGCGTGGAACTTATATCGCTGGTAACTATGAATACGAATAAATTCATATTATGAGCTGACTACCACTCCATTTCTGGCAGCAGTGTTGAACGTCATTCATTTTGAATATTATGGGTAGCTTATTACCTGTGTGATTACATGATTTGTAAGGTAACTACTAGCATTTTAAGAAACAAGCATTGTGTTGTGTGTAGTTTAAAGAAGAGCTTGTTGTTGCGGGTACTCAAAGAGCTGAATTGAAAGCCTGTAGGGACTTCATGATCAGTTCATCCTGAAATGAAAAACAACATCACTTTATTATCTCATACATTTTTTTTCTTGCTCGAGTTAAATTATAGGATTTTTTGGCACTAGTCCTATAATAGGAAACTGAACCAACATATCCAACACCCTGACGTGTGTGCTCAGCAACGAGAAGTTAAAGAGAAAAAGCTTAAGTTACTCTCGGTGAGAAACTATTGAATAATTTATATGAAACCAGATATGGGATATATGAAGTAAGTCAGAACTAAACGTCTGAGATGAGAAGGAAGGCGGAAAAATGTAATGGAGAAATCCAATGCTTTACAACTTGTCTGCTGTTGAGTCTAAAATGAAAGAGAAAAATATGATATGAATGGCTAAGGGATAAACTATAGCTCTCTCTCTCTCTCTTTCCATCTCTCTGTATCCTGATTTCACTTGTGTGCGAACAAATGGCTGTAAGCTAAACAAATTTTATTATACACACAATATGCCATAAGTAAGACGTGCAGACGGCGAGCACCGTGTCCAAATGTCTACAAGACTTTCTCCACCACTACCTACTTCCTACTCAATGGAGATTCGTGCTTAAACACAAAAATCCTAGTCAGTAGTCACTCAAATGTCTGCTACGGAATCCACAATTTTTTCCTGGGCCGCCGCGATTCTAAAGAATAAGAATGAATAGTGCATTTCATCATCTCATGTTCAAATGAAAAGTGGGACGCAACTGAATACGTAATTGTGTGTATGTATCTCTGTTTGCGAAATACAAATACGGATTCAGGATGCAAATGCAACCGTTTCGCTCCACTCCAATTCTGCACTGTGTACACAAATCATTCAATATTTCTATTGTACTTTTAAGCTTACAGCTATTTACTGCATCAAGTAATAATACTCTTTTGTGCTTTGTAATCTTTTTCCTATATATGCAACGTATGCTGTACAGGGTCCTTGCATATTCATTTCGTGGAATTTTTATAGGTACTGTATGCCGATTATATTACATACATAGGTAATAGGTAGTAGTACAAATTAACAATACGTCGAGAAACTAGATAGCTATACATTTTGAGGCTGATGTCGTCAATGGTGTGTTACCAATAATTGCGTTAGGATTGGGGTAGCAGTGTCTGCTAATAATGTAACGACCTTAATCTGGTTATTTAATGGAATTATTGTTTATGTCTTGCAAGATATGACTATAATTCATAGCAATGGTCCTGAAACAGACGGATTTCTAGTTTTACATAATCAATGTAATAAACTGTCAAATTTATGTTTCTTGCTGTCCTTCTATATTTACCGCTGCGTGAGTGCACACAGTTTTTTGCCTACTTCTGCATGTACAAATCAATAAGCTAAAGTCTAACTAACAAGGCGTAAGGAATACGGGAAAGTCTCCAACAAGTAAAGTTGGAGAAATTCATAATTTAATTGTAGTGTCAGACATTATTCGTTGCTTGGTGTTTGTCTATATACATGGAAGTATATACCTATGTAGTGTTTGATAAGTAAAGCAATATGCAAAAAACGAGGATAGTTGACAAACTTATTTGCCTTTGGCTCATTCACTTACCAAACATTTTATCTCATCTAAGCTTTTTTATATCTTCCCTATTCATTTCTTGCACTCTCAAACTAAGTCGTGGATTCAGTTTTACAACACCATTGCAAATCGAGACGGAGCCTGAGTGGATGAGCAAGTAGATATGATCATACTACGAACTACGTACATAATAGAGAAATGTGTTTAAAATATTATGTTACATTTATTGCGATGTACCTTTTCGAGCGTAGAGTACTACGAAAAAAATCGTGACCTAAAAAACCGTGAAACAAGTTACGATGAAACGGAATACACTGATAATTCTCATAGGAAATGGCATCAGCTTTTCCTTGGCTTCTAGAGCTGTCAGATTTTAAGAATTTCAGGAACCAGATAGAATGGGAAGCATTTATTTTATACTGAAACCAAACAGGCAAGTAAAAAATATCCAAAATGGGACCGGAACCGTAACCATTCATTTTATATCCGAAATAATTACAAATAGGAAATGCAGCAAAAACCGTATTTTGTTTATATGACGCTAAACAGGATAATGGATTGATATTCCTAGGTTTTCTTGCGTGGCAGAGTCGTTCAAAGTAACAATGTAATATTAATTGTCGATAATAGTATATTCACATTATTGGCTTAATTGTAGTGGCCAAAATAAAACATAGGAAGCAGTATCCCAAAGCCAAACAACCCGAACCGGAACCGAAAGACTGAGAACTTTACATGAACGAAACCGGTCGAAAGCCAAATTTAAATATCAAACGGTTCGAGTTAACCGCTGACAGCTCTATTTGCTTCTCTCCTTTATAGAATATAATACATACACGATACATGATCTTTTCGGTATGTGATACATATAATGTTATATGAATCGTATATAACCTTAATATTCATTCATGGGCAATTAGGTTATGTATATTATTTATTAGAAAGTCATGATGTTTAAAAGCGAATGCAATTTGTAAATCATTAGAAAAATTGAAAGATTTGAAACTGGGCCAAATGATTTGCTGATGCCAGTGCTCTTAATTCATGTTTTGGCTAGCCATGCTTCCGTTAATCTAAACTAGATGTGTCAGAAACGTTCTGGGAATTCAGATGACAGTATCCGGCAGGACAAGATTACTAATGAAAATGCAAGTTGTCTACATGTAAATGTGAAAGTGCAATGATTTTGATCTTTTATTTGTGAGCGGCCTTTTGACAATTAGGAACGCGTGTGAAAAGCATTGCATAAAAAATGAGGTTTGGGATTTAAGATTCTAGATATTCGCAAAGACAAGTGAAGACCACGGATTAGAGAAAACACAATTTCTGTGGAAACGTGTTTGTTGAATAATATAGTGTATTAAGTGGATCCATATATTCAAAAGAAGATGCACATACACGATACTGCAAGAATACTAAAATAGAGCCTGTCGACAGAATGTATACAGATAGGTAGTTAGGTAGCACTTACTTTTAAGCACGATTCTAGGAATTCTTCGATTGTCACAATGCCGTCTCTATTAGCGTCAAACTTGGAGAAAATTTTATCCACATGATCTCGAGTTTTTCTATCTTCCTAGAAAACAGAAAGGATCACAAAAGTCAGACGATGACGATACAAATAAAATAAAGCAGAAGGCTAGGAAACATATAAAACATAACTTTATACGGCATACATGAATTCTAATAAATGCGTTATACACAATTCTTGCGTTTATGCAGGAACAAACTCTGAATACAAAATAAATATATAGACATGGCCACCTGTTTTGTAACCCCAACTAGATCATGAATAGCAGAAATGATGTCGAAAAACTCTCTCTTCGTAATGAAACCATTTCCATTAAGGTCATACAGTCTCGAGAAAATCCATCGGAGTTTGTCCCGGTTCGACCCGCGCAATAATGTAGATAGAGTTAAAATCATGTCCTGCAAATGTAAATAGAAATCAAGTAAAGTCTTTTCATGGAACTGTGCATGTTGCTCCCATGTCCCAAACCAACACACTCACAGTCTCTTCCCTTTACAGTCCCGAATTGTATAGCAAACCAATATTTCACAAACCTTCAACTTGCAGTCGAAAATAAAATCGCAATATTCATTCTACAAAGTAATAATGCATAATTTTGCCATTTGCAGATAGTATTTGGTGTATACGAACACAAATACCTTACAGCCTATTGCCATAATGTTTATGCTATATACATGTTCGTTTTTCATTCAACTTTCGCATCTAAAAATACAACTGAATACATATGTTAGCAAATGTCAAATGTCAATGCCGCTGTGAAACGAAACCCATCTCTAAAGCCATTGATGTTTATAGCCTGTAGGTACGAATGTTTAACTGTAATCATATTGTAAAAAAACTCACTGGTTGCTAAAAGCCTAAGGTAAAAGGTTTGAAAAGACCGAGGCTTGTAAAGAGCAGAGCATAAGGACGCAGTGTGGGTGTGAGTGGTGGTCTGGTTCGGTTGGAGTTTGTTGAGAATCATTGGTATAGAATTAATAAATCTTTTAAAACTACACAGTCAATTCTGAACATGACACAAGGTTACTTAAGCTGTATAACTTATATGTATCTGTGTTATGTGAATTGAATACAGATTTTCCAACCTTGAATGTGATTGCTCCGCAACTCGTAATATCAAAAGCTTTGAAGACCAAATGAGCGTAAACGGATGAGTCTGTGAGAACAAAATATAAAAGTTGCAACAACTTTGATAAATGTACAATTTTACAAACCTGGAAATACAAACACATTATTGCTATTGTAGATATGCACATAAAGACTTCTATTGTGCCATTGTGTCCTGCCCTACTAATTCTATCACTTCTATACATAATTTCATTCTACATTCCCACTTGTCACTGCCACAATTCCGCAATAAAACCATGTAGCATAGGCACATTGTCTTTCCCCAAACAACCACCGCGGTAAATGCTTCAATGTTTATTAAAGACTACGTACATCTCAACATCAGACTCCATGCAGAATGCCGCTCTTTTCTTTATTATCATTTTATGTTGCCTCCACTCCTTCCCTTTTTCTTATATCCGTCTTAAGAATCCACCATTTATCGCATCTCTAACTCTTAATTACATAGCAGTATTGTTTTTACATCATACCTCTATACTCTACAGTATACAAGTCTATCTTCATATATATGTACATGTATTATTACTCGATGTGTATCCAAACACACACAAACACTGGGAATGTAATAATCATACGCAGCATCATCGCTGAGAGAGAACGTTGAGCTTGAGAAACAGTCTGAAAATATAATTACTATTTGTAGTAGCCGCTACTAATGCCATGCTGCTAAAAGGCTAAGTATATTTATACTGAGAAATTTTATGTATCTGCACACTTATATGAAAGGAGTATTCCTACATACTAGCATACTTACATAAGACTTTTCTGTATATTGCATAGTGAAGATACAGATGAAAGTCTGAGGATCGCATCTTTATGCGTTGTAAGTATTTGTAGTGTGTAATGTCGGTGGCCGTGGCCAAAACCTCTGGGAAGTTGTAACAAGAAATAGTACTAACACTAGAAAACATTAAAGAGATGAATAACAAAGAATCGAGAATGATGAAGGCGTAATTCCTGTAGCAACCACAAGCTCTCTTTGTAAATGCTACAAACATTTTAACTATCTAAACACTTTGTCTATATAGTCACATCACCACCTTCTTCTTCATCCCGTCATAAAACGGCGCAGCTCATTCATACTATTTACATTTAGGTACGTGTATTTGGATGTATTTTATGCGTCATGTACAGAGAGATAATAAAAAACATGACTTACTTCCATAAGGAAAGAATTTGGCGTATATGTCTTTAAACGTATCTTCTTGCACGATTCCGGCAGGGCATTCCTAAAAGAATTGCAAAATAATGTTTTAAGTCGTCACAAAGCAATTTCATCATAAATAAATAGTTAGGGATTGGGTGTGTGTTTGTGTGTCTGTGCTTTGTAAGTCGTATTACAACGCTACAAATGAAGCAGGAACCTTTTAAAGGTTAATTTTCTGTCAGAATAGACTGTGTATACGCACGGGGCAATTCAACTGTCGCTAAACAAAATTAGAACTGACTCTTTTGATGTGGTGTGTGAGAGAGAGCAGATGTAGGTAGGTAAATTACTTTTAGATTTTCTACAAAAGGAAAGTATACTCTGCACAGTAAAAAGGAAATGCTATAACACCGATTAATATTTACTTACGAATGCTGCTAGGTATTGCAACGAGTATTTAAGTAGATTAATTATTGTGCTCAGAAGCCTGATAATATGGTTTTATGGAATAAGGTGACTAATATACAGCTAATTGTGCATCTAATGGGATTCCGGTTAATGGAACGGTGTCTCTGTTGAATCGAATAGCAGAGAAGTAGAGTAGGTTAATAAAAAACGTGATTATACAAATATATGATACAGAGTTGGGCACACACATTATAATATGTATACCATGTCATACTCTACAGCTTGTAAACCTAATCTGCTGATCCGAGATTTCTCAATAAATACGTGCCTGCCTATTTGGGAAAAACAAAACTGTAGAAAAAGCCGCAAGGTACATGGAATGTCATGCAATACAGAAATTAGTCATAGATTTGATAGAAATAAGATTTCTTTGTATATAACATTTTTCTCTAGCAATTTGTTGGAGCTTAGAGTCCCAGCACATGCAGTAGTACCTACATGAATAACGTGGTATTGCAAATAAAATCACGAAGCAATGTTCTTTACACCTTCATTACCTACTTTAGTATTTGGCCGATATACAAAAGGAAGGAAAAGGTGAACAATTTCCTGTGGGTTTATTTTTGAAGTTCTTTCCTTTCCAAAATCCTTTCACTTCCCAAAGTTGATGATTTAGCTGAAAATTCTCAGAAAGCATTGTATGACATTCACCATACCATAAAAATATTTAATTGAAAATCATATCCTGAGGACATTTGTTTTGTGTGTTAGGTATTGAATGCCTTATTACGTACAAGATACGTTTATTAGAAATAGGACTTGAGAGGATTTCCTCGAAATAAACTCACAGCAAGCCAAGGTTTGAAGGTCTCTCGTCTTGAGACGATAAAATTTCAAGCTGCTCACACACAAACTAATTTTCAGTGATACCACTGCTACACCTATACAAACGTACGTACGTTTCAGGAATCGCTCTATAAATATTTCTACGCAGTTTAAATGTGATTAACTATTTGTGTCATGCTATTTGTTAGGGCTAAAAAAACGTTAAATAAAAGTTAGAGCACAGCTGAAAGTGTGCAATCGGAAATACTTTTGCACACATCCAGCAACGCAATACCATTATACCCACACCCACAAGACATAGGTCAGACCAATATAAAATACATGAATTGCCTTCCTTCGTCGTGTACGTCTACAATATTGCATTACATTAAATATTGATAAAAGTGTGGTATGTGGATGTTCAGCTTTTCCACTGCTTCCAAGCATTTAATCACTTCGCTATACATATAATACACTCGTGTAGGTATCTACTTCGACATACCACTTCAAACCACACACACGCTACCTGTCTGTGTAACATGCCTAGGTACATATGTTGGAATTTCATTGCATGTTGGATGCTTTATAGGATTTCATTGTAAATGAATTAGAAATAAAATGCACAGGTATACAGCATAGACTAAGGCTGTAAACTGTTGGTGCATGTATATGCTTAATATTGCTTAAGCTGCATGTATAAAATATATCCAGTCATACATACAGAGCCCGGAATACTTCATGCTGTTGCAGAAGTAGGTTTTGCTAAGTTATTACAAAGCCTGGAGAATTCTATGGTTTTTAGAGTTTTGAATGGGTAGTAGTAGGAGTTCTAGATTTAATGTGTGTTTGTGTAGAGGTGCAACAAAGACTGTGCACAATTAGTTGCCTTGGCAGAGAAGCGGTGGTGGTGGTGGGCTAAGGGTTATGTGTTATGGATATGATGTGAAGCGAGATTCAGATATTTTGTGGAGAAACAAAAGAGAAGATTGAAGGCTTTTAGGATTTCCGTTGGCTTTTTTGGTATGCTGGCTGGGTGGTGGTGGCTATGTATTCAGATAGATTTGTACTTGTGATGACTATGACCAGACACGAGAGTGAAATGTGATAGTGGAGATTGAGTGGAAGGGAAAAAGGAGGAAGGTATATGAAATATGTATGAAATAAAACGACTGTAATGAAAGTTGAACCTGCTTGAAACCGCGGTAGAGAAATCGGATTTCGCTCTTGGTGAATTTGGTCTTCTCACATAATTCGTCGAGGAAAGGTCTGTAGGTGGACGGGAATGCAGGATGCGCACCGAGCAAGTCTGGGTCGTCCATCATCGTCGACGTCGTCACTATCTTCTCCCCGCTACTCAAACTCGTAGTTTCAGACATCATCTTGATTGCGTTGATTGAATAGAGATATGAACTTTACACCATAAAATCTTTAAATTGCGACTACGATGTAGCTCGAGCCGGGCTTTCTGCGTTACTTTCTGTGCACAAATGGTGCAACAGAAGATGGGACGATTCTTTGTAGTAAAGGATTAAGAATTTAGACCACACAGCGTTTGCAGGAGGCCACACACACGACAATTGTAATAATTAATAGCAGAGCGGAACAAGACTGTCAATTCGAACACGACACAACGTGTGTTATTGCGTATAGAAATGTTATATATATCTTTATCGCTTTGGTGGTGGTTGTCACGCTAGGATGCTGGTGATGCTGAAGCTGTTGTTGATGATGATGATGGTGTCATACACACACGTCTTCTTGTTCTTGCATAGCCATCTCTCCATGCAACGTACACACAGTAGTTTCAAACAGCAGTTCCGTGCTCTCTATTTTGTTGTAGTGGTGCCAAGCGCTGGGAAAATCCCACAAAGGAACGTTAAGAGTCCAGCTGTCCATTCACGAGCCTCAAATAGCCGAATGTGTTTTTGTGTGCTGGAGACTTGTACTTGTGGAGCCATTCCCATTCCTCAGCACCTCTACATTTGACAAGGTGTCTGTTGTAATGCTATTTAGCGATATGCTTATGTACATAAGCAGTTCAATCCCATGCATCACAAAGAAAACAAACTTTGATCCAGTTAGATCTGGAACAGATCAAAGAGCTCTGCCGTCTAAGCTTTCCTTTAGATATCACTATCAATCAACTCACCGCTCAGGTGGTTGATCGCTTGCCCACGCACAACAAAAGGGAAAGCTGGATGACGCTGAGTGACTGCCAGCCACCGTAGCTTTCTTTCCCTGAATGACAGCTTCTTTTCAGCCTTAAACCTTCCGTTTGCACAGCACAGCCTTTTGTCTCCGATCCGATTTCCCAGTGCTCATACCTCACTCAAATGTCTTGTGGACCAATGCAAAGGATTTTCCACTCGCGCTCAGATTTCCACTTTACGTCCAATCACACATCCTACACTAAAACAAAACACTAGACTCAAATTTAACTGATTACGTGTGTCCATGTCACAACTGTCAAACTTCCAACCACCTCAATCAGCCTACAAACGACCAATGTGCTGTCATTTCCACCTAGTCAAGATTTGTCAATCCTAGATTCCTATCTCGATCAATTCAAAAGATATATCCCTACTCTCTCTCTCTCTCTATGTATATTGTGCTCAGAGTACATACAACACTGATTTAATTTGTGTCTCCAGCACTATACCATTTCAAAATCAATTGCCAACCTGTTTATACCTACCCTGCAAAATAAGAATTCTTTTATAGAATAAATCCTTTGTAAAACACTAGCACTAACTAAGCAATACGGACGTCCTTGTAAAGGTATACGCTAAAAAGATATATCAGGTATTCCTAGCTCGGCAATATTTCTTATATTTTATAGTAAAGTAAAAAACGTGGATGAACACAGGCTTGTTCTACACCGGACTGTATATTACTAAGTTAATACTACTACACAGTGTATTATACTTACAAAGAAGAAGATGTACAAAGGATTTAACAAAAAGAACAATAATATGATATGAACACGATTCTATAATACAAGAAGGTGAGAGTGTACAATGTAAGTGTCAACAGACACTGACTGACAAAGTCTCTATTAGCATTTCCTGAGTTATCAGTTTATTTACACGCTCTGTGTGCAAAAAGTGTAAGTGTGCACAACACTAATAATAATAACAGTAATATTAATAGTGGGGAAAGTCAAATGACTTCCGTGAGTTGAGTGTGACTGATGCCGAGTGCAACATATTTCTGAGTTTTGAGGATGACGACGACGACGTTGTGGTGGTATGAGGTGAACAGATGAGCTGAGGAAGAACGAGAGAGATAGAGAGAGAGCAACGTTAACGTTAAGCGGTGAAATGTTAAGAACACTAGAATTGAGAAGTAGTATCAAGTAGTGACAGCGTTAATGCTAATGGGTCTCTCTATGCTAGAGTTGTCTATGTAATATAAGAAGTATGCAAATTACACGAAACAGAAAAGTGAGAGGGAGACTTGGGAATGGTAGAGACAGAGACAGGAGACAGTACAGAGAAGAAGAGCTGGAATCTGTGTGTGGATGAGAGAGACCCGTTCTAGTTCATGCTACATGAACGACTGGGATGCCAGATAAAAGTATCCACTTGGTAATTCGCAAGTGACAAAGCCTGAATCACTAGCTAAAGTAAACCTATGCCAAAGCCAACTACTAGGAGGATGGCAAAGAACAGCACAGACTTCTACTGTGCACGAACTGGGACTAGCACTAACTAAACTACTAGCACTATGTCCTACTCCAACTCCTGTACAAACTGTACACATACACAACTACTCACCAACACTTTCCTCCTTAAGCTCAGCTCAAGACCATACTAGACGGACTGGACTCCAAATCACTAAGCTGTGTGTAGTGAAGGGCGGATTGAGACTGACTGTGTACTATTTCCCTCTTTCTCTTCTCACTCACCCAACAGTCACATACAGCTTTGCTCACCAACAATAACACTATAGCTAAAAGAGATCCCAACCCAACCCCAAGCCCTAAAACTCTTGCCCATTTTATATAAGTTCGGGTTTTCAGTTATACGTTCGATGACAAGATAGGTTGGCTTAGGATATGACTAAGGGTTCCGTGTTGCACTTTCCCCAAGGTGAAAGTGCAAATCTCTTATGGGGAGAAATTATGAAAAAATTAGGGTGCCTTTGGATTGAGTTACGCTATAGTTTGCGTTAGTGTTGGGGATGCATTATGTAATAGCTGTCTACTTGGGTTTTGGATTGGGTTTGTTAATTGACGGGTAATAATATTTGGGCTGGGTGTAAGCAAAGGTCATCTAATTGGGTTTTGGGTTATGTTTGTTAGTTTACGGGTTGAATTTAGGCTGGGTTTGAAAAATTGAAGCATTCTGTCCTCTAGTAGCTATACTTGTCATGGTCTTACTTCTACTGTTCTCTACTCATATTCTTGGAAAGCATTCGGCTGTTTTTAGCTCTCGTCTTTCGTCTTCCTTATTACATACAACCCACCACCACCACCATCCCAACAGCTTCTACTAAACTAAACTTCTAAAGCCATCAACTTCCTATACAACTATATACATGCATTCTCCTATATTGAGGAACTTCTGAGCATATTATAGAGAGTGAGGGAAAAAAGCTAAGTGTGTATTGCATTTTACATGGACACGTATATAAACTAGTACATAGGTACTACACATAAAATTACACATAGGAATGTATGTATGAGATATGTAGCACAGTAGTGTGAGTAGGAGTAGGAGTAGAATAGGAGTAGGAGTATAAAGATGAGTAGTGCACAATTTCTATTGCTGCTTCTTGCCTGTAGCTAGTTGGGTTTTCGGGTTGGTTGGTTGATGGTGGGCTGTGTGAGTGTTGCGTATGTATAGAGAGTTGTAGTGCACACTGTGTAAAACTATTACTACTTCGTCCTTCTCTATCTTTCACACACATATACACACAAGCCCGAAACTTGCTTACACCACACAGCTCAGCTGAAGCTCACCATTGCATAGCGACATAGGAGAGCTAGAGGAGTGTGGTAGTACAAGTACATGAAAGAGCTGAGCTCTTTTAGCCAAGACGATTCTGCTTTCCTACTCCGGACAATTCCGATTTTCAAACTTGAAGCAACTTGGATCCACGAACAACGTTTTCAATGCCATTATTGATCACACAGACTCTCACACTCAACTCCTAATCCTACACTACTACGTACGAACTCCGTATATATTACTAGCACTATTTCTACCACCACCAGTACTATGCTCTGTGTTATCGATTAAAACTACTGGGATGCTGCTATACTCTTAAGCTACACTGTACACTCTTTATGCACGTAGACGTGGACCCACAACATCTACACAACATTTCTTCTACACGTCTTTCTCCCTCTTTCTCACTACCTTTCCTTTCTATGTGTATCTCTAGCCACGTCTATTTGTTTGTAAGTAATCATACACGCTATAGAAAATAGAAGGACTCTTCTCCTACACTTACTATTACTTACGTAGCTATACAACCCGCCAGTTAATTCATATTATCTTCGTCGTCCTATGTACAAGGAGTATTGTGTATAAACTTTCGTAGCTCAGCATCCTATGCTTCTCGTGAGGTTTTCTTCCAGTTATAATAGTTGCCTAGTATTGTATATAAAAATAGTCGGCTTGAATAAGTGTAGTGTGTGTAGGGGTAATACATATGTAGTCACTCTTCCTTCACTAGCAGTCATCTTGGTACATAATCGTTTTCCTGCTAGCTGTACGCCACACACACACACACATACACACAAACACTCACAGACACACATGAGACCATTCGGATCCAATATGTATGGCTGAAGAGTATAGGTTGAGACGTAGAGTATCAGTGACTGACACTACTTGTGCTTTTTCTGCTTATATCACAAGAGGTGTGTTATACAATGCACTATTTACATTCGTTCTTTGCCCTGTTTCGCTAAAAATGTGCTGGCTACATAGACGTACATAGAAATGCATATAATACACAGAGTTTATATCTGTGTGCTTCAAGCCGCCACATCATCTTCCCGTTGTTCTCGCAGAAAGCGACCTACTAAAACTAAAACTACATGCACTGTGCCGGGAGTAAGTTCGTGGTTCGTATGTTGACTTGGCTCCCGTGCAGATATTACAACACACTAGACGCTTCTCACTCTCAACTCTCTCGACTACATTAGACGGAGGGGATTCTATCGTCTATCTATTTTCTGAATGTAGTAGAACACAAGAGGACGGAATGGCCGTAAAGAAGGAGACGAACCAGTGCAACCTTTTCTCTTTTGCTTGTGTTATAGAAGTGGCATATACACATACACGAGTTACATACAAACCCAAGAGTTCAGTTCCTATGGCATTTACATAGCGGCACTATTACTATTACTACTACTACAAGAAGAGTGCTAGGATCCGGATATTCTCTATTATGCTCAACTTAGCCTATATTTTATATCGTGTAGTATATATAGCTTTTGCATTCACGCACAGTTTCCTTCAACTTATTCTTTCATGTACGCGAGAGACGACCAGGCATGCCGGAGAGGAGACTCACACACAGCCATCACAGCATATCATCCATTTCACATGGAACTGTGTTGTGTGCCATGGAATACACGTAGCTCATACACACTCCGAATACACTAGCTCTCACTTACACCATCCATATATCATATAAACACTGCATTTAGGAAAATGGACTAACTAGTACAGGATGGAGTTCCGAGTCTTATAATGCGAACTGATAATATTATAACATTTGGCTATGTAGTGTGTGTATGATATGGCGATGTGTGTATACTTTTATACTACTGCGAAAAGGACACACGTCGTACATACACATCTACACGCTCTGAACTCAGTTCACTTCAGTTCTAATACTGCTCCAAGTAGCAGTTCTCATTAAAAAACTGTGTTGGGTTCGCGTATCTTTTTCCTCTGCTTGTCTCTTACATCAATTCTCAGCTTGCAATTCCCAATGCATTGCTCCGGCTTTTGCCTTTGCTTTCTTGTGTGCCTAAAAGTTAGTTGTTCCATGAGCGGAGAGCACTGAGAGACTTTTTCGTCCCCGATTAGCCTTCTCTCTATCTCTCTTTCTTATTCTTCTCTCTCTCACACACTCTTTCCTGTGGGTTCTGCTTTGCTTGTAGAGACTGGCCGTTAGTTTGGGATTTTTGCTGAGTTTTTTCTCTTTTGTTCCGCTTGCGTCTACTTTCCATATTTTCATTAGTCCAGTTTCGTCTGTTGGCCACATCTTGACTGGCGTTTGTTTGACTTGACTGTGACTGTGAGTGAGAGAAGACGGACAGACGGACAAGGAAGGAAAAGGATGAGGGTCGGAGCGATGATGAGGCTTGAGGCCGTCTGGTTCTCGGCTCCTTGTTCGACTCGTGTCAGTTCGTCTTTCTTCTGCTACAACTAAGCAACCACTATACCATCATTAACCAGTAGGCCCACTTTTATTGCTTAAACTTACTTCTGACAAATTTACTTTCACTCTAATACTTTGGCCGACTCGGTTAGCCTTACAGAGTTACGTCAGAAACTACTACGATTACACGAGGACGGGTGCAAGAAGCACTGTGCTGATTTATTAAACCACTCCCTTTCACGACTCTATAATATTTACTACTCTGTATACTCAGCCTCGTTTGTACTCCTGCTAAGTACATGTACACACACGTAATAAAAGTAACTGCTCCATATCTAGCGCTCTCTGTACACCCAAATCCTACATTAGACTCACGTAACCTGCACGTAGCTCACACATTAGATATTGCATATGAAGATATGTATATGCATGGCATTACCTACAACTAGTACAAACTACAAGCAACCCGAATTCCCCACACTCTTCTGTTTTCCTTTTACTACCTCGTCTGTATACATAATAATATGAGGCAATACATGCACGTAGATAATCACATAACATAACTACACAGTGTATGTACACACGTACTTTGCAGCAATAAATATATAGTCACCCTGGCCTACTCTGTTTCTCCGTCTCTCTTTCCCGAATTTCAAGGACTGCTCCCGGTCTCTCGTCAGCTCAAATTTATTGAATCATAAATAGCGTTTTATAATTAGTCTTTGACGTGCTCCGAGTAACTCATCCACTTCCTCGTCAACAAAACTAGCCTTGCAAGAATAATTGCTCCATGGTTCATTAATATACATTAAATTGTGTATTAAAACGATGAAGCAAGAGTTCTCTCATACAGTGTCTGTGTACATGTGTGTGTGAGACCACACCGACTCGGACTCCAACAGTTTCAGTTTCCACAAGACACTCCACTATTACATTTATACTCCTACGTTTATTACGTACATAGACTCCATGTGAATTGTATGTTTGAGTCTAAATCGGATTTTGTTTGAGTCATATCAATACGGAGTTGGAAACTAATTACAAGTCGACAGAACTCGGAAATTCGCTAATTCGCTAGCTGTCAATAACAAAGTATAACAGATTCCACTTACTTTTGCAGTACTAATGAGCGACGACTTTATAGAGTTGACGCCACTTAATTTCTCTCATTCATTCATGGTACACAGTCTACCTACCTCCTTTCTCGCAGTGTGCTACTATGTCAAGTTACAAGTTTGAAATGCATTATGCAACTGAAACTTGTGTTGTCGCACTGAAATACTGCCGTCCCGATATGCTCGATTTGCTCACACCAACTTTCATTTCCATCATCATGAACCACTTAATCGTTTATTCAAGTGGTCGTAAAATTATTTACACGGGACCATATATTCGAAACTGGTTTACACTGGCGGCTATTCAACCTTAATTAAATTACCAAAATTATATTATAGGTAGTCATAATATTTATGGGGACACCAGAGCAGAAGACTGCTAGTGTATTATTTGTGGTTGTACTAGAAATGATTGCTTTGATCATTCATGTTATTTGCCCAGTGGTTGAGAAATAATATTTGCCTGGTTTTATGGCGTGCAATTTGATTGTCAGTTCTATTCGATTTCATTTTGCATTAAGGTTTGATGTATGCGAATGCGAAGTGATAACCAGGAGCTATAAATAAATCAGGTGGAATAAAATTAAACTAATGGAGTACACATAAACAGCATGGTGCAGGGATTTCAGAGTTTAGAAAGTTATTCGAGTCGAGTACAGTAAATAATTTCTAACCGAGGCTTGGGCTACTCAAATGAATGCATTGAAAATGTAAGTAAAGTTGAAGTGGCAATAAAAAACGGAATCTTTCAGGATCTACTAGCAATTAGATTATAGTTGGCGGAGTTGGCATATCCAAATGCTCCAATGAGGTCAAGAGGAAAGTTAGAGCGGTGTAATGGCAGAGTCAGTCAAAGTGAATTATCTTTCTACCGTTTCAACTCCAACTCTTTCAAACGAAATCTCTGTCTGTCTCTATCTCTTTGTCAATTCCACTACTATCAAGCCTTTGACGTCTTCACAAGGCTTTGGATAGGCAAGGACATAAAACGCCGATAGGAAATTACATTTTTGTATTTTGTAGTAGAGTGCATTTGACGTGAAATTACCATATCTTAAGTGCTTCTCGTTATATTATTTGTATTATTCACAACTTTTATTTGACGTGCATCATTACCTTAATTATTACTTCGCTCACAATGAACTCAATGCTCGTTTCGGACAAGAGATACTTGAGATGAGTACCTTATTGTGACACTCTGCAGTTCATTTTCAGTTAAAAGTATAATGGTGCAGAAAATATATCGCCCCATTAACTCCATCCAGCCTGCCAGTCGTTTCTGCTCAACAGTATCTCCACACAATTTCAAGCGACATTCAGCTCAATATTTACAACATAATAATGTTTTATTACTTTCTCATGCAAATTACAATGGAATAAAAGCACTATTCACATCTTTTCACATAAATCACTTAAATAACTCCCAAATATCACAAGAAACAGTTGGCAGTATTCTGATCGCTATACGATTACATAGGTATACCACTTATAAAGCAATTTATTCCACCTTATTGCCATTACTAAATTTTATCAATACTATAATTATAGAGTGCATACGTTTACATGCCCTTTATTGAAAATTCCTATTCTCCAATAGTACAAAAGATAGTGCAATAATATATTATATTGTTAATATGCAATACCTACTGAAATAGGTACCTATACAAGGCTGTGTTGAGGAGATTGCAAACCAGGCAATTGCCCCTCTCAAAAGTTTTTATCTTACACTATATATTTTGTGGCTTTTTTGCCCAAAGAATCTTTTTGGTCTTTTTGCCAATTTTTTTTATTTTAGCCTTTAATTTGCACCCCAAAATTAAATTTTGCATACGGTCATTGTTAGAAGTATACATTTTTTGTTGACATTATTGATTTATTATCCAGCCATTTTATTGCATTATTTGTAGTATTCTAGCGTTCCATAATACGAAATCGCATAATGTATTTTTTAATTTTGAAACAACTATTAAGGGCTGAGTGGGGTTAGATTAACATTGAAAATGAGTCTATTATACTGATATTATGTTGAAATGTGGTTTGATAGTTTATGTAGAATGGTGTTGGAAGTAGTGATAGTGTTGGTATGGAATGCTTTGGGTTTGGGAAGAATGAGAGACGGATAAGAAAAGAGGAAGTGATTTAAAATAGTAATTCTATTCGAAACAAGTTCTAAAGAAAACTACTTGAAAGAACACTTGTATGCACCCTAGACGGTTTCTTGCCAAGTGAACTAAACTTTTAAGCTACTTTCCCACTTTCACTTTCTTGTCAATTTCTCTTTGTTCAACTTGAGAACTTTCATTGAAATCCATAATACCATTAATTACTTCATAGAACTTGGGTCCAACTACAATTTGGTTCTGGGTGTGTATTGTAGGATTGTGTCACGATAAGAGAAGAGTTTATTTAGCATTGTATTGTAGTGTAGTGCAGTTTATGGATAAACGAATCGTCTTTTCTGCACAGGGAATTAATTGAAGATGGAGCGCATTGAGTGCGGTGCTGGAGGAGAAACGAAGTAATCGTCATATGATGACAGACTAGACAGAGTTTAATTGGAAATGATTGTTCTTATTGTGCAGATGGAATGAAGTTAATGTCGTAGAGTGCAATGGAAAGTAAACAAACTATATTGTGCCGACTCATCAATAGCAATAAAGGAATGGTTTAAGTGGGTCGTTGGATGAAGGTTATAGGCTCTAGAAGAGAATATAAAAGATCAATGTATGAGTAATAAGACGAGGCGAAGTATTGGATGTGTCTCAAACTGGCCATTAAAGACAAGGTTCACTTAGAGCTAGTGCACGTGTGGAGAAGTGCTGACGATGAAAACCTCAGTTTGAATTGTATGGAAAAAGTGAGATAGAAAATTAGATGGGATAATGAAGACGAGTTTGCTTTGATGTTTGTTTTCAGGGCTTTGAGGCATTGGTTCGCATAAATGGAGTTAGGTTGAATGGGCTTTACTGACACTCAAAAGACTCCGGAAAGAATTTAATGAGGATAAATGCAGAGGCTGAATGGCTAGAAACATTTTAGTAGTATCTGTGAAAGTATGAGCGGTGTCAGCGGTGCAATCAGTGGTGGGTAGGAAGGAGAAAATAGAACTTCTATTCAAAGCCTTTTCGATTAGAGAATTTAATGAAATTTCTACGAATGACATGATCAGGATGGAAGGTTGAGATAGAACTTTTATTCTGAAACCGTCCATCCGGATCCTGGATTACAGCAACGGTGTATGTAGTGTAGCATTTCTGTGCTATTAGTGCTGAAGGTTGGCAGGGCACTCACAGCATTGGCAACCACAAGCAAAACTACGAACAATAAGTAGGACGCAGGCAGAACAGTTATAAATGCGAGAGAGACAATAATACTTATATTATTTCATTCGCCAGAAATCTAACTCGTGAGTGTGCTATATGGTCAGTCTAATTCCACAATCTAAGGAATTATTCCACCAGCTTTTTTCCCTGTTGTTCGCTCATCGGATAATCGGGGGTGACGCAAGACTTTCCCTAGTCGGGGCTTTTGACTTGCTACGCTTTCATAAAGCTTTTATCTCCTTTCCTATACATTATAGCGTGAATGACATGCAGGAACAAAGAGAGTCGGACCGAACCTGTGTTCGATACACAACTTTCATGCAGTCAGTTGCTGATTTGACATGACACATTCTCCAGGGCAAGGGTGACATCCACTTTTCTCCATCCCAAGTACAAGTCACAACTACAAACCTATACATCTCTTTATTTCTTTCTGCATTCTCATTCCCCTTGCTGCAAACACTACTCTTTTGCATCATTCTTTTAGTCAACATCTTCCTGTTCCCGTTCCGTCAATAACTTTCCTGACTTTCTTTTCCCAACAAATGCTCACCACCAAATACTTACATGGAAAACTACATTGTCGTTCACAATTCTTTTTATTCTTGTTTCTCGTACTGTGCTCAATACATACACAGGATTGTTTATGCATACTATAACTGTATTAGGGATTGATGTAGTAAACTTTTTTCATAAACGCATTTCAAGTATAGTAACTACTAACTACGTACCATGGGCTATACAAAGAAGTTTTTATCTTGTTTAGATATCTTTAGTGTTTTTTACTTGGATGCCTATAGGCGTTTGCTCTTGTTTGTTTAAAGTGAAAGGGGAACTAGTTTTTATAAAAGTTTTGCATGTTGTGCAATACTTTCCACAGCATTCATTTATTCTTTCAAACGGGAAATTAAAAAGAATGGGCTATCAGATTTTGTGGCATAATAAATGATAGCCATGATAACAAAATTTTCCAATATTACAGTTTAGGAATTGTTGCCAGTTGTGGCTAACGATCAAAGACAAGGCACGCAGCCTTCTAACGTTCTATAATTATCATTAACCATTTTATATGATTCTGAAGCATCTCCAGGAAAAACTCCAAATAATATTGTCTTAGGGAACTATAAAGATAAGGAAATTGCAAGTAACTTGCTATACTCGTACAAGTGATTTTACGTGAGAGCAATAATAAGTTAAATCAATGCTTCAGAGTCACTCATTCTGAACGGAAACTTCTGCAGAAATCCTTATGGTCCTCCCATAACATTAGTACACAAGTTGCCTTATGCTCTACTAAATGCTCAATTCAAGTTCTCATAATCACTTTTACTTCACAAAATGAATACATTATTATTATTATGATCTTGTCCTATTAGACATTACATATTCATTCATGAAATTAATGTTTAAACAATAAATTAGGTAACATTGCGCATTTTATGGCAAACAGTGACATTAAATTAGGCATATAGCTATACACATACTTATATATAGTCTCAATGATAACAGACTCAGATATGGTATAAACGCTACATACATTCACACTTATCAGTTTGATCAAATGTCCATTAATTTCGTTGCATAATAAACATTGATTCTTTCCTCAATGAAACCATCTAAGGGATCAAAAGAAGGGAAGACCCCTGTTGTCAATCTGTCTATCTGAGTCCTTTTGTCTATGCGTCTGACAAATATATAGAGTACTAATTGAGATTATTGGTTGAAAATTTGTATATGTAATATGGATGGCAAATGTAATGCCCAGGCTTGGAATGGAGTCAATTGGACAATTACTTTTTGAGTTTAGCATTGCTTTAGTATCGTAACCTTATCACCTTAACGGTGGTGTGAAAGTTTTCACCGGTCTGAATTCAACAAAGGCTGCCCTATAGCATGCATTCATGCCCTTAACGTCCATGCTGAATAACTAGGAAAAAACTAAGCAATTGTCCAGTAATATTTGTTATATTTCAATTTTTAATTTCAATATTTTTTACAAACATTTTGCAATGGTTTTGGATTTTTTAAATGTGGTTGATAAGTTTTAACATATAATAATAGTAAACCTGGTTTAATATTTTTTATGGGTGGACCATTCTATCCTGGGTAATAATATCTTAGGTTATCTGGTTCTAATTAAATTGTCATTAGGTATACCTATACAATTAAAGGTGTGCGTATTAATTTAAACCAATTATGCTTTTGAAAGTGAAATTATTGTGGAAATGACCACAGCCCATTTGTTACTTTTTACACGATGTAAATACTTCCTTTTGAGTGTTGAAAGAAAATTATTTAGTGCTTTATTTAATTTGCGGTACCTAACAATAGTCATTTATCATCACGGATATATTTTTAATGTTCGTTGCGTTTGCTTGATGCAAGAAAGATATTCTCAAGTTAATTTATATGTAAGTGTATTAAAAGCAATTTAAAGCATGGCGTGTCGCCTGATTTGATACCATTTTTAATTTAGCAACGAGGTACCTAATGGGATTTCCTTGTGCTTGCCTTTAACTCATGAAACGGCGAGGATGTTTAATATAATGGTGTCTGAATATTATTTATGTTCGTGCGTAAGCGTTTTAGTTCAGCCAGGCACGACAGGAAATCAAACGAATATGTGGAATACAAATAGAAACTAGAAACAGTGGAAGATTAGTGAGGGGCATCTCAAAATTCTGTAGGTAATATTTTAGAAATATATCGATTTTCGGGAGCTAAACGTGCATTGCATAACCATTCTAGCATGTCACGTTGAAATAATAAATATTGAGCATGTTTTTAAGTTGATGGTCTAAAATTGCCAAAGGACAAAATGAGGCAGTCAGGAAAGATGATGGGATGTGATAACGAAAACATTAAATTGGTTGAAGAGAACTGTCTGTCAGAATTTTCAGCAGATTTTGTGCTAAACCGAAAAACCCCTTAGGAGTTCGTTCTCGGATAATTCGCAGAATTATTTTGTGCACAAGCTGAAAAATGGAGAAATGTGACCTTTCAAATGAGCAGAGAAAAGTAAATTGGTGAGATTAGGTAGCACATAAGTCGATAGAGTGCTTTTGTGCACAATTCCATGCCTTTCTATTTTGAGTGAGTAGCAATTTCCGACAAGGGTACAATATTTCAAGTCATTACTTCCCGGAAGTTATATAATATACGTATGCAAATCTCCGTCGAATGCGGGGAACTGAGTGAGTAGGTATCCATTATATTATGCTCAGTATACAGAGTGGTCCAGTATTTGGCGTCATTTCCTTTTAAATGTAAATAAAACGTTCTTTGCTTCATTTATTAAAACTCCTACAGAAGTCGTGAGATTTGTCCTTCTGACTCTTACCTATTTATGAAACTGTGATTTGATTACCTACATAAAGTAATGGTGTTATTGTATCCCTATAATTTAAATGGGGGTTTCATGTAATTCAAATTACCTACCCCAGACAAAAAAGGACTTAATAAAACCTATTAAATCCAATTAAACTTAATGAAATATTATTAAGATTAGGACACCCATACAGAGTGAATATGAATTGTATACACACCAGAGTGTAATCGAGCCAATTTTTTCAAGCTCTGCTATAGAATATTGCTCGAAATAATTTAAAATTGGTTTAAAATTTTAAAAAATCGGCCGCAATCGAAGTCGTTTGGAATTTATCGGTTCCAAAGCAAAAATTATGATTGTTTCGATGTTACTCTTGTAAAAACGGTTCGTCTTTTAGGGTTAGCTGCTTTCCTTAATTAGATAAAGACAGACAGTTGATTGAGAAAAGAAAAAAGGTTAGAAATGGCTGAAACTTCAGCTTAATGAGATGGTATGTTGAAAGATGCACAAACTGAAAAAAAAATTCAGATAACTTTTAAACGAAAAATAATTTTTGGTCTCAATTCAATAACCATAAATTTTTGTCGCAGGGTAGATTGTATTTAAAGCCACTTGAAGTTCTTGTTCAGAGCGGGTAACTAAAGCATTTGAGAGTCCGTTTTTACATAAGAAATTAACTTACATAAAATGGTTACAAATATTTATTATTTGATTCACAATACGTCCAAAGCCAACTCATTGCTCCTTAATTCATTACAAATGTGGTGCAAGGAATCATGACCGTAGCTAGGATTCCATTTCGGGAGGGGCAAAATCTGAATATGAGTGAGGTACTGACCTTTAAATTGAGCAAATGGCCAAGATCATCTAAAATGCACCCCATTCACATGTATTGTGAAAAATTAACAATTTTTTGCTACCTTATAGTTAAATAACCTACCTGGCTTGGTAGTTTTTTGCGATTTGGAGAATTGAAGGTACAAAGTGCAAAACTGTCCACTCTGCCCCCTCACTTGTTTATGTTTTGAAAAATCCATAATAATTTAATAATACATAGTATGAAAAATGCTAGCAATAAACTGTAAATTGTAAGCTACTTAAGTTTTAATCAAGGTGACATTTAAGAAAATGATTTTCTTCAAGCTATATATATATATAGCCGTTCGGTTTCGGTTTTGGTTTCGGTTCGACGTCTCTAGTAACTACTCAATAATCACAATACGTGGAAGTAGCGAGGCACCTGCAAACGAAGTAGCCCGCCACCCGTAAGTCTCATACACGAAGTAACCCGCCACCCGCAAATTGGTAAGCGAAGTAACCCGCAACCCACCAACCATGTACCCCGTATTTAATGAGAAATGACAGAATGTAGTAACGCAACATTATTGATGACGTAACTGACGCAATTTTGAGGATTTTGTCAATCAATAACTAATAATAATAATAATAATATGCTCGCTTAAAGCGCTTGGCGCAAAACACCATTGAGTGAGTTTTCATTTCTTGTCTAACTTTAAAGTAAATTTTGGTTTCATCTCCCAGATATCCATTATTTACAGTATGTACATGTTTTCTGCCAAAGCGCTTTAAGCGCACATAATGTTGCGTAGCCACATTGTGTCGTTGTTCTTAAATACACAGGACGATTCTTTGTAAGATATGTGTAGTGGTTTATTTCAAAATGACCTGTGACCTTTTTGAGACAGGCCTAACAAAGGCTTTATCCAGCCAATGCAATGTTTTAAAATTAACCCTATGGTATGATACAAGGTACACTGAGCACGCTCTGTATTATCTTATGAAATATCTAGAGTAGAGCATCTTTTCGTGTGAGTTTATGAAGTACATAATAATGCTCTACTTATGCATGTACACAATGAAGATTGAAGAGGAGACAATGCCGTATCCAGGATTTGGTTTCGGGGGGTACCAAAATAAAAATGTTATTATCAAATGACAATTTTCGCGCAAAGCGCAAAAATTTTGAACTAAATTAAGCCAAAATCAACCTAAAAAGTATACAATTCTCTGCCGCTAGATACAGCCTTGAGAGGAGATAATATTTATTTGTAATTAGTATATTTTATTGGAATTCAAGTATATATAATATTAGGCTTGTAATTTACAATTTCAGAAATTAACTAATTAGCATTGAAACAATATAGGAATCAACAATTTTCAAATGTAATCTAAGATTTGTGCAACGAACTAATTTAAAATAATCGCTTTTTTTGGACTTGTTTTTGTTAAAACAACCTATCTTTTTAGATTTAGGGGGGGGGGGAGGGGCAAATACTACTTTTTAGAATAAATTTTCAGCTTCATTAATTTCCCCAATTTGTGATTTTTTAAAATTTCATATAGTTTTAATTGTTTCATATTATATTGTACTGTTATATAATACACTCGAACCCTATTACTGTGTAAAATAGGCGGTTCACCTCAGCTCGTTTACACCTTTAATAAACGCTCTGTATGTAAACAATGCGCAATGTTACGGAAACATTAAGTACCTACTACTCTATTTATTTATTGTCTCGTTGTGCAACTCAACTATTTTACACTTGATCATGTTCTCGTACTTATAAATAGTACTAACTAACTCAACTAAAATCTTAATATTCATCAATAATCAGATTGACCATGGCTTATATACAATACAGTGTTGCTCATTTTTCATGGTATTAAAGTACTTATATTTATACATTCAGAGAATATCTTGTTTTGTGCAAAACTATTAAAAAAGTGTAAAATTATATGAAGTATATAAAAATATTAAATTATGGAAAGCCCAATTAATCTTGTTTTATTTGTAAGATTATATAAAATCAAGGATAGGCATACGGAATTACTAAACATAATAATATATAATCATCAAAAGTACATCTCCGTTTGGCGTCTCAACTTCTTTAAAATAATTGCATTACACAACGGATGTCGCAAAATGTTCTTTGGGTTAAGAAATATTGTGAAACTCGGTTTTCCGTAAATTCCGTATAAGATGACAGTATGTCACTTATTTATTGCATTTCCAAGTTTCGCATAAAATTCAGGGCAATATGCAAAATTCTGGAAGAAAGCCTGCAATAGTGTACATACAATAAATATTTTTAACTGTACGGAAGATAATTTATAATATTTATGCTTGTGGATTCATATTCAAGGGTAAACATGTTTCATAGTCAGTCTACTCCAGTTTCGTTATTATTATATTATATTAAAAATGATACTTTAGAATGAGGTTGCTTGTATATGAATATAACATATAAATCGAATCTGAATTTCAGATGTGTCTAAATACAATACTATGGTTATATAACAAGCAAGTGTAAAAACTCAAAAAATATGAATAGTGCTTACAATTAAATAACTTCTTGTCTGACAAAAAGTTGTGTGTATGCCAACTCACTTTTCACAAAACAATGCTTTTCTATTAACATTTTATGTAACAAAACTTTTTCATATATTTACAATTGGAAGATCTGGTTCTGGTTCTGCTTTGGACTCCCTTGCTAAAAATTTTCATGTGACCGGTTTTGTTCCATTTTGTATTATTATGCGTACTGTTCCGGTTCAGGTTCGGTTCATGAAAAAGCAAAAAAAGTTAGCGACCTCTAAAACAGTCAGCAGGAGAAAAGTCGAATAATTCCAGGAGAATTATCATTCATTACACTTCTACCTTGGATGAAAAGTGTAGAAAAGACTAGGGAACTCATTATTTCTACTACAATAAGTCTCAGCACCCTGCTAATTTAAAACATGTATAAGATAGAAAATAGGGCAAGCTTTGTGTAAGTTAACAAAAGAATACGTTTTGTACATCGGATCTTGACTTTTTTGTGCAGTTGGTTGTTTCACAAGCCTAGTATAGTATAGCACTTAACATTGAGATTTGGGTATGTCAAGGTCTAAGCTTTTTATTCGGTTCGCATACTCGAAATTTAATAGTTTTAGCGCTTGTTAGGAATATTATATAATTGTAAACTCGGGTTGTAACATTGTCCTCCATTCATGTATACATTGCATTGCACACATAGATGTAGATGTACTATAATGGTAAATGTTGAGGTTGCCGTTGTGTTTAAGATGTCCGAGATTATGTAAAAGTGGCTTATCCGTGGGTGATACACAGCCTGTATGGATCGTTGCCAAACACACTTGATTTCTTGTTCTACAAGAAGAGCTAAGGCCCATAATTGAGAGAACAAAGAGAAATGTTGCTGGAGTCTTTCCAGATTTTTCTGTACAGAGAGCAATTGCTCTTCTACTTAGTTAAGCTCCCAAGAAGAAGGAACGCAATACATACAACTTTGACCATAGCCTCCAACACTCAAGATGAACGTTACTGTACTCATACACATACACACACGAGGAAACGTTCTTGCGAAGATTCTCCCTATAAGACATTAAATACTAACAGACTTTTTGCGAGACAAACAAACCGAATACGGACACCATAGAAAAGGAGATTAAGGTCGCGTGAAAAAGATTTCTTTAGTGAAAGCAAATATCAAAAGGGACGGTCTACTCACCAGTGCATGTGCTAAAACACAATTTAACTTTGAATTTAGTAACCATAATATCTCTACTTTCGCATTTACTCTTTGCCTTGCTCCTTGGTAAAAATGCTATTATGGATGAACCCGAACAAAATCGTGTAGTAAATAAATGTATGGCTTTATATTTATAGCTCTTCTTAACAACACCCCATGCAGTTTTATACCAACAACAATTCAAACTTCTCTTTCAGGATTATCAAGCTTTGCTTTCTCCAGTATCAAGATCAATTTATTCATTGTCAAGTCCACTATTGTGAATTCGGGATTTTTTATAGTCCAATTAGCCTCAATAAACTACCACTTATATGTATACACAATTTCACAAGGATTTTTCATGTTGGTGTATTACACAGAGATACATAGTTCTCGTCTAATTCAGTAGGACGGGCTGACTTTGCTTGGGAAATGTATTGCAGCCACTTATGAACGTTCTTCCTAGACTTTAATACATCTTCACTTTTATTAGATAATAAAACATTTTTATACCTTCCTTCGTTTTATTTCTCACAATTTGAAATATTTCTTACAATTTCACACAGCATCGATAAAAAACCTTCACCTTGACACACATACATACGAAATAATTCTTTTTCCTTATTAGCAAAGCTAGTCTTGCAAAATAATTAGAAGAATTACATGTAAATTACAAACTGCAGTGGAAATAAGACAATATAGTTAAGAAAGAAGAAAGTTAGTGATGTTTTATTAATGATTTGGCGAAAGAAAATTATCATGATCTGAAAGCAGAAGATGGGAAAAACTATTTTTAAGAAGGTAGCTGCATCCGAATGAATATGTAGTAAAATCCGCTAATAAAGTAAGATGTAAATGAGGATTCTTCCGGTTCGTTGGATTTGCCAATACCTATCTATACATTATTCTTTGTTTCAAATTTCTTCATGAAGAATGTAAATGTGTTGAAGGTGAAAGTCATGAAAGAATGTAACGAGGCACGTGACATGGGCAACTTTTTCTTGTTTACAGGATTCAAGTGTTCTCAAATTAAGGAAGGGAGAGGAATCGATAAAAGTGTTCTAAAGGTCTTACAAGCCAGACCTGAAGATATTATAACATATTATAAGGTTATGAAAAAATGGGCAAAGTTCCTTTACACATTAATTCTCATTCGACATAGTTAGATTGTCTTCTGCAGCTACACTGTCAATAATATTAAGCAAGGTTTGGAAAAGGAAATATCTCCTTTTCTAACTTACGCTATATACGTGACTTACATTATGTATGTTATTGTGTAGTAGACATAGCCATGGAAATAATAAGCATGAGAAAGTTAAAAAGAAAATGTTTTGTTAGATATAAATGATATCATGTTTTATTATGAACATGAAAAGAATAAAATGCAGTAAGAGAATGAAATGCATTTTTGTAAGCAAAAGGATCTCACAACAAAGCCCAATTTAGCATTCAATTCAAAGTCTCAATTTTTTCAATTACTCTCTCGGAGTTGTGCATGAATAATTTTCTGCTAGACAAGCCAAACCTTGCCTCGTTTGCTGCAACATAGAAAATGCATCTTGCAAAACTATATGAGAATAAAATAGCATAAAAAGTGAAAAAGCTGGCTAAGTATAAATAAAACTCTTGAATATTTTACGTGCAAAAAAACACATCGGAAATGTCTTGGTAGTGTTTGACTGGTCGTAAGACTGGGATTATGCACTTTTATACTTACACAGTAGGCCAGTCTTTGTATGTCTTTGTTGACAAAAATTAATGGTTTGGACTTGACCTGAGCGACTTTTAGAGCCGTTGTTATGATATTTATAAAAGTATTTGCATTATGCAGCAATGACTCGTTTTCTTGAAGCAATTTCTTTACATTTTCGATTGTCTCGGGAGATTTGACTTGATTGTCAAAAACCTTTTGTGCTGCCGAGTCAAACCGAAAGAAATGGGAGTGGGCTTTTTGGTTGGGCCTGACGTCTTTGTACACAGTTTGTGCTTCTGCCGCAGTTATGGATGGATGATGGTGGAGAAGTGGCCCACGACTTTGAAGTTCGGAGTAAACCACAAAGGCCACTGTGACCTTAATGTACTTTATATTCATATACCAATTTAGCCATTGCTCTTACATGTTATATGTTCGTATGAGTTGTAGCAACCCATAAACTCTCAAGAAATGGCAACATATGTATTAGGCTCAGTATTCACTGTCTGTATCCACTTTGCAGCTTCCGTCCCACTATCCTAACTATCCATATCCCCGCGGAAAATGGCTGTATACACTTTCCTACGTGTATATGGTATAAAATTCATGGCCGTCGTTTCACGGAATCGACTAGATCTCTCAGAGGTATATTATAAACTAGTAGTCTCATAAATTGTCAGATATCTACTAGCAGATAACGCATCTACACCAGCAGGTGAATTTATTGTAACAATTCTCTTCGGACTCATTGTCACAATATCGTTATAAATGATTATCAATTAAATTAACCGCCCATTTCTTCTAGTCCATTTCTACACTACACTCTCCAAATTCAAAACACTGCAAAATGCTTATGTTCTCGCAATTTAATTGCGAGATATTGCTCTGCTCGGAATTGCATGCTCGTTTATGAACTTGAAGAGAAACGTGAGTTTCGATGCTTTTTACATATTATTAGCAATTCACATGTAAGCCACTCTACGGTATTAAAGTAAGTAGGAGAAAGTGGAGCATTGTGTTCATGCACGTGTTTCACGTGTGTTTGTACAACCGAATATTTCCATAGTAAATGCTTGATGCGAATAAAGAAAACAAATAAAATTTAGCTTTTGCATTGTTTTTCAGGATTTATTATTCTCGATTTGCTCAGTAATACTTTACATGCATCATACATATCATTTACAGTATAGCTATATTATAGTACATTATAATATATTTAGGTTTGTATGTATTTAGGTATATTAAACTTTAAACTGTTTAGGCATTAAGTTGTTCGTAAGTACGAGTTCTATGTGTTTCTTTATGTAATAACACTAATCATCATTACACTCATAATATATTATAGTATTATGTTGAACCCTTATGGCATTATGGTTTTACAAGTCCGTCTAACCTTACAACTTACAATCATCTTTCAATTTCTCTGTTCGTTTTTCGGCTAGAGTTTCGTTGTTGCAAACTGTACTTCTCCGCTACTTTTAATGTTTTATTATAATTAAGTATTATTATTATTATTATTATATTCTTTAAGTAATTACAATTTCAACTAGCTTTTACAAGGCAATCAACTTTTGAGCTACGATTTTAAACGCCTAGCTATAACGTCATAATATTATTTCAAAAGTTTAGATATATGAAAACAAACCTAGTACACATTTTTCTTCATTTTCCAAATCTTCTAAATTTAAAAAAAAGTTCCGTCTCACATGTCTCGAGATTTTTGATACAAGGGAGTGTAATAAATTGGCAAGGCATAGTGCAAGTGCAACGCATTCAAATAGGAAAAATAAAATTTTCATAGGGACGGGATTACCTTGTACCTATATATACACATACACATACGTGGCATGAGGACATTATTCAACACAACTACTTATCTCTCCTATGCTTGTAGCATGTAGCACTCAACAAGAGCACAACACTTTTCCTCCTTTCCTCCAACTTCCTCAAGGTTTAAGGTACTGAAAAGGAAGAAACAGATCCGCGCTTGCAATAATATTGTTAGTAAAACAAATGATTTATAAGAACAGGAAAAAACATAATTCCGAAATCGTTCGTCACACAAAATCTTGATGTATGGCTTAGTTTGATCAAAAAACCAGATTAATAGTCATTGCTTTCTAGAATGAAACATGAAAATGAAACATACAGATTAAGTAAAATTAATCAGAAACAAGTTCTAAAAAATTGAACTTAATGCAATATGCAACTGTACAATTTTCAAGGCAACAACAGCGTACTGTACCCGCCGCAGGGGAACTTTAGAAACATAATTACAGTTTTATACGTAGGCCTCTTAGTTATTAAGCATGGTAACATAGAACAAAAGTTTAAAAGTAAATGTCTTGACTTTGGACATCTTTTGACATAGGTATATTATGGTTTTACAATTCAGTTATTTACTATACCAATTTATTTTTTAAGAAAGGCGATGCCTTCACTAAGGTCTAAGGTAGCTTTCACAATGTTAAGTTTACATGTGGTTTTGGTGGGCGATACATTTTAATTTAAACCATGAAATACTATAATAATCTTAAGTGTAATAAAACATCTTATGATGGTTCATAATTATACCAAATCTAATGTTAGTTAAGTATTTTGCTTCGCGAAGGTCGTGTCAATTGCTTCCACATTTAAAAAAAGTTATTTTGAGCGCAGTATTGCGTTATTGCATATTTCTAGTACGACATGAATATTATAACTTCCAAAGGAATCAACTAATTTATTTTGTCTGTCAACTGATGTTTGGTTGGATATCGTTTATATCTTAATTATTGCTGTTTTATCAGTCATGTAAATAATCATGTTTATAAATTAAATAACATTATTGCTGCTTCCTCATTACTACCTCATATTAAGACTAAACCATTTGATAGAGATTTCCTCTGGCACAAATATATAGTAAATATATAGACCTAATCCACAGGATTAATCACAATTGTAGGTAATGATAAATACTTAAATAAATAAATGTACAGCCGGCAAAAATGCGTCTATGTAAAATGATTTTCGTTGTATATTGAAGATTTCAAAAACACTAGACAGTACACAGGTAAATGTAAAATGGTAATCATTTGGGCAATTTAAGCCTACAAGGTATAATTATAAACATGGTTCTCATATTATTAGGTAAAACGCCTCCTTAGTCATTACTCCTTATCCAACATCCACACTAAAGCATTTTCCTTTCATGCTTCATTATGAATAATTAACTGACTTGTTGCAACAAAGGTATAATTACACCTTCTGTCTACTCATCATTAATTATTTAGAGATTTACAGCAATTAATGGATTTCTTCTATTACAAATAAACCAGCCCCTTTAATTCTAACGCTATATAAAACCTTCTCCAAAATCCAACTGATTGCATGGAATCTCAAAGCATTTCAATTATAAAGATCCAATTTCTCTTGTCGGTGCATGTACACGTTGACACGTAACTACTCACAACCTGGTCTAAAGAACACACACAATTAATTGCAAGTCTTGTATTGTGTTCACATCCCCTAATAGAAATTCAGGTTCATTTAAAGTAAATAGAGCTACACAGTATTTAAGTAGATAATTATTAATTATGTCGCTCATGCCGTCCATTAAGTATAATTCTGTTCGTAACTGTTTACTGGTGAATAGCTACCGTGCTTACTATTGGCATAGGCTTTCCTATAACACTTGTACTTAAGTATGTATGCACATAATATGTAATTTTAGATACAAGGAGATGTAGTATTCCTATTATATTGCCTATCAGGTTTAAATTAGACACATTCATTGATTATCTCATTCCAATTAATGATTATACGTTAAACATGTTGGGTTAATCCATAATACAATCCAAAACCAATTCTCCCACTACTTAATGTTAGTCATAAAATATTGTCGGAATCCAATCTCTAATACTCCACTTACTTGAAGTCCATTCCGAATGAATGCATAAAGTTGCAAATCTCCTGACAATAACAAATTATTGCTTTTGGTTTTCTAAATGATTCTATAGTTCAATTGTTTATTAACAATAAATATGTCAAGATGATTGTAGAAGTTACCTAGGTATATTCTAGGTCTGAATCGAAAAGAAAAGGATCACCGGATTCAGATAAATTCATAACGACAAGCAAATCCCTGCTCATCCCTGAATGGTTTGAGACGTTTGATTTCCATAATGTCTATAATTTCCTTTAATCATAAAAATGTATTCAGCCTTTGCACTAAAAATGAATTTTGGGTTACAAACTGTAGCTAATAAATGCCACCTATACGCCTAAACGTACATTTATACACAAAGACCAGTTCTACTCCCCAAACCATCACAGTAGTAACAACAGTATCGAAAAGGACTACAATATGTGCCCATGTTTTTGCACAGTGTTAGACCCGTCTGTCTGTAACTGTTGACTTGCTGAGAAACCCCTAAGGGTTATGCATAGAGGTTCATATTTCCAGTTTTACGGACACAGGTTATATTGGGTATATTTCGTATCACCTGAGCAAATAACAAGACTATCAATCACTACTCACTACACTGGAAAACATTATTAGCTGTTCCGTACAACATTCGATAGAAAAGCAACACTCCGTAGATTACAATTATCAAGTAAAATATAAGTATTGTATACCTATATAATATAATAATCATTTATATTTTTGACTTTGTGAGCTGTACTGATACATAGCAGTGTACTAGATTCAACAATTGCCATGGATATACAATTTTTCATTATTTTAGACATTACTCCGATAACTTATCCGTAATAATAATTACACTTTCAATCGTAATGATGATTAAAGATGAGATAATTGGAAAATCTTTCAGTGCAAACTACGAAGAATTTCTCAATGTCATAATGACCTACTGGAAAGAGCTGATGTACAATAAACTGCTCGCTCACAACAAATGGATGACGCATAATTATTATATATTATTTACGCAGGCACCTAGTAATATATTGTATATTATATGTGTACATTGTACAGATCACCAGGAGATGATTTGAAAAAAAAATACGACAAGCTGCACTTACAAACAGGCTCCTCGTCAGAGCGTGAATAAAATAGGAATTTGTCATAAATACAACGCGATTCTATGGACGTCAAATATTCAGTTTCATTAAAAATATGCAAACATATTTTTTCAATTGACAATATATTAAACACGACAATTTCTACGTCATATTATTTCCTTGTTCCAGTGTACCTATCGGCTACATGTCTAGTTTAAGATGTAGAGTTTTTTTACACATTCTGCTACCATTGACCATTAACCAACATATATACTCACTTGCTTTGAGTCCGACTAAAATAGATTAACATACAATGACATAAAACGGAACTGAAAAAAATTATATTTCAGATGGATAGGTTTTTAACACATACTTTAGTACTTAACATAACTACAAATGAATGAAAGTTTTACCATTGTTTTACCTAGAAGTCACGGCATATAAATCAATACCATAAACAGTCGTTAACATGTTAGTGTGTACAAATGTTTAAATCATAAAACACAATGTATTATTATTTCATTTAAAATTTGCGAAATAATTAACAATCTGTTTATTGGGAATGAAAAAACCGTTTGCTTCTACACTTATTCGTTGCATTATTGCTTTCAATGGAAAGTCGTCCTAACAGTAATTGTCACTATCTTTCTAATATCCTCCCATACACAAATTAAAATTGGAAGGGCAAGTAACAGCATAAACATTAAGGTTTCATTCTTCTGAATCTTACATCTACGCACAATGGTTATTGAGTTTACATTTAAATTTCTCTAATACAATTATTACTTGATTATGCGGCCTAAAGCAAGCCTTTAACTTAAGAATATTACAAGGAAATCATATAAACAAGAAAAGTACGGATCATTAGCAACAAGTTATGCTGTAATTTCCGTCGCGGAACATTCACGAGCCATGTGCCCTTTTTCCTTGCACCTAGAAAGTAATTACAAAAACCAAAATAAATATATTGTAACTCGCTGGCATCATAAAACGAAAAATTAAAATACTGAATAAATTACCAAATGATTATCAACTTTTCCTAATGACTAATAATATTATATCAACGCAGTATAAAATCCATGCAGGAATTGACAATAAAGTCTGTCAGAAAAAATGATGAGGATCTAGTAAAATATTGAATATTACTCGCACTACATACCTGTAGCAAACTGTAGAATCTGAGACTCCAAGTGGACAACTCCGCGACAAGTGCTGAAACGATCCACATTGGTAACACCGCTTTTCTTCATGATCTGGTGTTGGACAGTCAGTTGAGATGTGCCCTAGCTTCCCGCAGCAATAACACTGTTCAAAAATTCCAGTTTTACCTTAAGATCTTTTTGATCCTTATTAGATGCATTAGAATCTACACGGCAAGAGTTATTTCAAGCTGCCTTGTCTGAAAAAATTTAAACAAGCCAAACTAAGATAAAAAATACATGCAGCATGATTTAGCTTATACATTACTTCTAACGCGTTAGAAAATAAAGAGTAAAAATACGATGTTCCCAAAGTTTGGAACGGATTAAATAATGGTGCATCCATCATAGTATGCAAAAATTTTATGAGTGTGCGTGTAGCAGAAAAAATAAAAGAAATCTTAGAGAAAACGTAAACTGTACATAAACGGTGATAAACATCTGGGAGAGGTTTTTATTTCTGACCATAAATTATACTCCTCATCACTTATAACAAAATAATGTAGCGTAAAGTCAGTGACAGGCTAAATTCTAACTATGATATTATGTCACTCCCTCAATTGCAATAGTGCAACTTCCAATAGAATAAGTAGAGGAATAATATTTAAATAAAACAAGGAACTGCTAATCATGTAGGAACAAAATTACTCTCAAGTAACACGATTTTTTCAGTCTAATTATAAATTAACAGAGTCAGTGTTAGATAGTTGCTAACGAATGCTTTAAAGAACAAATATAAATGCAAGTTCCTTTAAGTAACTATAACACAAGTGTAGTGGTTTCGAAATAAAATGCGATCACTTGACTTTAAATGCTATGATGCAACAATCACATATATCATGACTTCGATATTCTACTATTCTATAATATGGTATTAATACCTCGTCATCATTCATCTTTACATTTTTGCCTAACTTTTGAGTAAAATAAAAGTACAAGGTTACACAGCTCTTACTGCAGTTTAAAAACATTGTTTAAAAACACTGTTTCAACATAATTCTTAGGTGTTGGAGTTTTTAATTGCTAAATTGCATACGGATGTAAAATGAGACTCTGCAGCAAGATTTTAATCTACACTAAACACTAGAGACATTAAAATGGAATCCAGGTTGAATAACTATGCAATTTTCTTGACGGTCAGACTCGTTTCCACCTTCTCAGACATCTCCATCACGACCCTGAGACAAAAAATCACACGAATCCACTCAATTACCAAAACAATTTCTTTCCTCGTCGTGCGATACATCGATAAACATTTAAGCCCAACTTCCCTAGTTAACGTTACATTACTTAAGTTTGCTTTCATCCGTACGGGCACAAGATCGCTACATATATGTAATGTAATTGACTCATAACTACACGAGCTAACATTTAACTGAATAACACCTCACTAACTATTATGTATTTTGAACTAACCTTCTTATGCTTGATGACATTCCGTGATGAATTCGATGAACGCTACATAAATATACACTGTGTAGTGTTTGTTATATAGACGTTATTGTGAAGCAATAAATAAAAGCAATACAAAAATATTCTCAAATGCAAATCAAAATGTTGTTAGTGCTACTGCAAACGCATCAAATTCAATAAACGGAAAACATTACATGTTACTGGAGTGTACTTTTCAATATAATTATATGCACTGCAAATTGAAACCCAAAGTTGTACAGCATAACAAAGCCTTCACTAACGAAGGAATGTTTACTTGTGCAAATCAGAATAATTGCTTCCCAGACATAATATCCACAAGCGTTTTGTAACACTCAACTTACTACAGTTACCCAAACCACTTGTACATGTATGTAATTGCAAGTAACAAGTAATGGATATTTATTACCCATTGAATTTTTATCACGAATATATGTACTTCTATTTTTGCATGGTCAACTGTGCTCCCTCAATAGCAAGCAAATCTGTTTACGTAGTCACTTTTGTATTTACGCAGTAACAAGAATATTAAAAAAATTGCACCGTAGACACTTCCTTTTAATGACGGTAGCCAATTCTTGCTTTAAGTCTACCCGTGGCCTACAGTTTTGCATACTTTACTCATTTTCACGTATTATGCTACTATTTATTGCTAATATTATTATATTCTCTGTAACATCCAACTGACACACTTTAAATTGCTTGGGGTGAGATAATAATATTTACTTCAATTGCTCTTAAACAACAAAGGCGTAATCGTTCGTAATTATTAAGTTCAACTTATAACATACTACTCAGGGTGAGACCATTATTTAATTATGAAAGTTTTTCTTTCAATTACTCATCTAACAAAACAATTCATATACACAACACATGCTTTTCTTTGCAGTTTCGCTGTTTGAACAATGCACATAATATTTTGCAGATTATTTTACAAAGACTATGGAAGCATTTTCCCTATTAATCATTAATCACTTAATCAATTAGTTTGCACAAGTTTACAGTCCATCATGAGTGATAAACTAGTATTAGGTATAGGTAGCATATTTAGCAGAAATACTCTAATCACATTATATTTGGTTTGATATTTTCTACATAATAATAAATAATAAAACTGGCCTAACTTTAGAGCTGAAAAAAGCTAAGCCAACTGTAAATTTTAGAAAAATCATTAAAACAATTGCCAGATATATCAAAATAAGTACTAACTACAAAACTATCTAAAAATCAAGTTATGTGCAAAGAGTGCACTCAAATTCAGTTAGAGAAGGGAATAATTGGATAAAACGGTTATAAAGATTTCGACAACAACTGTTTTATAACACAATACCAAAACAATACCACAATGACACTTCGATCGATTTTAACTACCGTGGGGTACTTTCACTTAACTTTAATTGCAATCAGTATCTTAATGATAAAACAAGCTTTAAGAAGTTTTCAAGTTTTGATTAACTTTTTGATGTTGATACTGCAGAAATAGTTTTGTTTATAGTTTAAAATCGATGAAAATGTTATCTAGGCATTAAGGGTATTAGCGCATCAGACCGCTGCAATTTGATTAGAGTAATAATTAAGTTTCTTACTTTGCGGTCGTCCTTAGTGCAATCACGGCTCATATGACCGTGTTCGCCGCAACTATAACAAGTCGTGTTCGAGTTGTAGTTGTTGCGTGAATCAGGACAGTCACGGGCAATATGACCAGGCTTACGGCAGGAATAACAAGCCGCTGCAACCAAAAATTATTTTAATTTCAAAAGAAGATAAATTAATAATTATTACCTATTATTTCTACGACTTACGTTCATCCGACCCCTGCTTGCAATCCCGTGCAATGTGACCAACACCATCGCACTTGTAACACCGATCGCTCTCTTTGCAGTCTCGGGCATAGTGACCGTAGCGATTGCATTTGAAACATTTGTCTGTAACCACACATTTAAACTACTCAGTCACTTTGAATAGGGACCTTATTCCTGGGTTTCAGCTAGAAAAAACATAATTCAATTATAAACATTTCAAACATTTACCTCGAGAAGAAGCGTTATTACGCCCACCGCGGCCACCACCACCCCTTCCTCCTTCATCACTGGTGCACTCTCGTGCGAAGTGCCCAGGCCGATTGCATTTATAGCACGCAGAACTCATTATAGTGTCTTTTATTACCTCAAAAAATAAAAACATCCATCATTATATAACTAAACATTACCAAGTACTCGTAATTTAGCTGCAACGAACAATAGGTCAATACGTGTACAGTTTTCTATTCAAATCAGAAAGCTTACAGAATTTTTGCAGTTGACTATTTTTGGACATGTAGATATTTATACATCACATCTAAAGTACAAAATGCTAACCGGCTGTACCGTACTTAATTTATAGAAAATCTAGCAATAGGAACGGCCTTACAAATATTTTCCAAGGTTCTCGTTTACGATAACAGGAAATAATTTTATTGTCCTAAATGTCTTTCTATTGTTTTGAGGTGTTATAAAGATGTCAATAGTAACATTTATTGGCATTTCCAACCCTGTCACATTCTTCGTAAAAAATTCAACCCACACTGTTTTCCTTCATACGATTTTGATAACTCCCATCCGTAAGATTTCGGTAAATCTCCCAACTGTCATTGTTCGTAAGGTTTTTATTACACTTCTCTTTACCCTCTCCCAACTTCAGTATAATATGTAAGATTACGACGAACCCCGTTCTCGTTGCGCTAATTAATGAATTAGGTAGATAATAAGGATAATAAGGAATATACATCAGATATTAATTACGCAATTGCATTACAGTTGAACTTGCGAAAATACACATTTTTTTTAACTCTACTTCATATGTCATACTGTAATTATTTTTCGGGTAACAAACGATAGCGATCGACAAAATTTTGACTTTGATTATTAAGTGATAGTTAGGTAATATAAATGCTGCTTAAATCTGAATACACTTAACTTTCAACTCCAACATTTACACCGATTTACCCACCTAACTTGCCAAAATTGTAACAATCAGAATACAAAACTAAACTACAATTTCACAACACCACAATAACTAACTTAAAACATACAAAATACGAACAGAATAATATAACTGCAACGTATGATGTATGATGTACAACGTAGTAAACGACTCAACGACTGACCATAACATCGTTGATCGTATTTATTAACAAATAAAAACTAAAAAATAATTACGATAAGTTCAAAGTTGTCAGTCGGTCTCGGTAGTGTTTCTGAATCTTAATTTATTCATATCATTAACCAAACAACAAAATGAAAAATCATCTATTCAATGGACTAAATGGACTTAACACAATAAATCTGAATTCGACTTTTTACCTTTTCTAAAACAGTGTAATGTTGACAAACAACGAACAAATTAGATTTAAAATATCACTGATTGAGCAGACTAGGCAAGTTTAGTACACACGAGATTCACTTGCTCTCATAATATTGAATATGAAAAGTAACATACAGCATAATATGGCGGCTACGCAATATCACACACCGCCATTGGAAATCTCGATTGATAAAAGCAATCCATAATATCAAACTTCTAAATATCAAACAAATACAAAATATTTAATGTTTAGTACCTTTACTTCCGATTGTGATTATTAGTTGTGCACAAACAATTATCAAATTGTGCACAGGTCACCGGCTTAGCAGTATTTTACACCCGGTTACAACCTCCAACCGCACATAAAACTCAAAACCAAGTCAATGCTCCACTAGTCCACTTACAAGAACTACTGCGACGGAGTAACTCATGAGAAGATGCAACATATCGTCGTTCTAATTATAAAACATGCTATACAGAAAGTTGGTTGTAAAATAACTTCGACCATATCGATTTTATAATGTATTTAACACACATAATATGCTCGAACCCGCACGAACTATAAAAATTCAAGCTCGAAGTGGAAACGTTTAACCTGACTTGCACCCGAATTAACAGAAAAATAAGTTAGTTGGCGTCATTATTTCTTTGAGGAGTCTTAATTTTCACTAAGATATTGCAATAAAATTAAATAAGTTATACATTTTTAGCCCTACCCCGACTCCAAGTTACTCATTTCCAGCCCAATGCCGTCCGTGGGGTGGTCGGGCAACGACCTGGCTCGGCTCTTTTACACCTCTGTAGTTTGAATTGATTGGGCTGTTCGTTGAAGCGTGACAAGGAATAAAATAAACCATAGTAAAACGGGTATAGTAAAGTGGTGGAGAAATTAAAAAACTTTTTTCCCTTGGGGTAATTGCCCCCACCCTGTATACGCCCTTGACCAAATTGTTGTCAAAAATTGTTGTCATAATTGTTTGCATGTATTGCTCTCCCAATAGTATACAGATTGCGTTTTCCAAACTTTTACATTTACATTTACTTTTAGAACACCTGGGCATGCGCAGTTCAAATTAAACAACTTTGATTCAATTGTTCGTCCAATTGTTTGAACTTTTACATTTACAATTAAAGTCCATTCTATACGTAAATGAATTGTCCAACTTTTACATAAAAAATATTTCCATTTTTGTCAAAAATAAATCCAAAAGTAAATGTAAAAGTAAAAGTAAATATAAAAGTTTGGAAAACGCAATCTGTATATTGTCAATTGCCTTCATATTGTATATTTCCTTGCCTTTAGGGTCATTGCCCCCACCCTGTATACGTCCTTGACCTAATATTGTCAAAAATTGTTGTCATCATTGTTGACATTTATTGGCTTCCCATAGTGTCAATTGCCCTCATATTGTGTATTTATTTACCCTGGGGATAATAGCCCCCACCCTGTATACGCCCCTGATTGTCCAAATTGTTGTCATAATTATCGACACATTTCCCAGATAACGTATGGGAAGTTTGAACTAATTTGGTTTACTTGCTTTTGAGTTACGATACAAGAAGACCCTGTTGGAACATTTTCTGTGACCTTACCTGTGACTTAGGTCATGAAGGATCTGACCGATTGAACCCTTTGTTTACTGACAACTTATTTGAAACCCTTAGATGACATAATGTGAAGTTTTGACCAATTTGGTTCATACGTTCTTGAGTTATGTCGCAAACGCACGGACAGACAAACAGACCAAGACAAACAGACAAAATCTAATGTTTCTCCTAGGCTCTTTCCCATGTATTATCCGCTTTCCTGTCTTTCATGCATGG